>VMDO01010346.1:0-72203 GCA_007922755.1 Pedetes capensis
GAAATTCTTTCATATGGTAGGGAATATGATGATCTTGAAATCTCCCATTGTCCCTTATCTTGGCTGTCTTTCCAAAGAAAAATAGAAGGTCATAACTTGGATCTCTTTTACCTTTTGACCACAAAACTAAGGTCAAATTCAAGGGTTGTCTTCTTCCTTCTGGCTGCATCTTTATAAGTAATATAACCAAATATGTACTATAAAATCTAGAACAAAATTTGTTCCCACATATTGTAATTGAATATTTATATTCAGTATAGATTTTAAAGTGACTTCAAATTTAAAATCATTAACGACATTTTTTTAAAAGTCTTTAAAAAGACATGATGGTATAGATATCAAGTTCAAAATAATGCTACTAGGTTTATTTTTAACTTTATAAGAAGAATACTCTATCTGGTCATTCAATTATCCTTCATAATTAAGACCTACTATATATAGGAGGCCTGCAGCCATATCACTGTAGCATCCAATCCCGTCAGATTTTAGAAGCTAAGAATTGAGCCTGGTGAGTACTTGTATGAGAGACCAACTGGGAACACTCGGTGCTGTAAGGTTGGGAGTAGGATCCAGAAATCCACTCCCCAAAAAATGATCAGCTACTGAAAACCCTATGGATAGAAGAGCAGCAAAACAATAGTGTTTCATCTGATGTACATAGGGTCACTATTAATTGGACACTGACTGGACAGTACCTAACAACAACAAATATATAGGAAAATGATATTAGGTTTCCTTTTTATGAAATGTCGTCTTTCCCCAAAGGAGTACAGTGTTCATGTTGGAATCAACTTTACCCAGTTTTTGATACAGTGGATAGTTCAACTGTGCCTTAAATATAAGTTTGCTAAGTCTAAGGGTAAATGGATAATCAAACCCAGCTGCATAAGAGACAGCCCTTGACTTAGAAATGCCTAGATTTCTGTGAATAAATAGTGACATCATGATGCAATCCAGCATGGGCAATTCCAGAGATAGGACCAGTTAGGTCAAAATAATAAAAGCAGGTCCTGCTCTCCCTCAGCTGTTCTTAGAACAAAGATTTTGAGTGAGCAAAGTGAAAAGATGAAATTTTGTACTGATTTCTTGCTTATAAATAGAATCTTCCAATGTTCAACATCTCTGTTTAGTTAGAAGGCTTTTAAAGCATAGCTTCCATTACATTCTGAGTTCTGATTCTAATGAGCCATATGGTTTCTGATACTTCTGTAAGTAACTTAATGCTTTCTGTAATTATGAGGGCATATGCTTCCTAAGCAAAACCTCTGTTAGATCTTTGCAGGGCAGAAACCAACATGACTCTTTCCTGATAGCAGCTTTTACTCACTGCTAATAAACTTTTAAATTGCTTAATAAAATTCAGAGAAAATAATGATTCATCTTACAGTTATCAGATAGCAACTTGTATTATTCTAGTTTATTTTGAGAGTCTTTACTCAGGGGAGTAACTCATCAGTAGTCTTACTTATTCCCCTCAAATAAGCTTCTATGGTGACAATTTGACCAGATACCAGGAAAAGCTAAAATTCTTAGACTTTTTAAATTTTTTTCTCCAACATATTTGCTCTATAAATAATACATTCTAGTATTCTATCATCTCACTGGGAACTGATTTATTTTTTGTATTAATTTTATTTCTGTAAATTAAAAACTTTAGATGTGCAATTAACTAATTGTGAGTCATCTGTATATTTGTACATGGATGGTTCAAAAATGTGTATCATTTTTGTCCATATTCTAAGACCTGACTTCCTTGAAATTTGACTCAAAAAAACTGCAGAATTAAGTCTTTTTTCTTGAGCTCTTACTCCGCCTTATATTATTTGGAAGTTGATATAATTCCATTTCTTTATTTTGCTCAACATCGTGTAAAGCTATTGAAAATCACTGACATTTACTAAAAGTCAAGAGACTTTTGCTGAACATATCAGAATTTATTCTAGGTAGTGGGAATTTTGAAACTTAGAGCTATTTAATATGAAAAGCAATATGATGTATAAGCATGTGAGCTAATTTTATCCATCCCGAAGAGCGAATGTGTTAGTTTTCAGTAATGACCATAATCAATCTCCACCCCTTTCTCATATTCAAGCCATTTTTATATAACTTTGTAATGACCTCTCACCCTGATTAGAGAGAATTTCCCTATCTTTTGATTCCGGATTTTATCCTGTAACTTATTTTGACCCAATAAAGGAGGTGAAAGTAATAAGGTGCAAATTCTGATCTTAGTCCCCTAGAGATCTTGCAGTCTCTGAGTTCTTGTGCTTCTGCTACAGCCACTAAAGTACCTTCCTGACAACTTGCTATTCCTTCAAGAAAGAGGATGGATATGTGCAGCAGAGCCAACCCCAGAGAGATGAATCACTTTCCTGAGAAAAGTGGAGCTGAACTGCAAAGATTCATGAAAAATACAGACTTATTGTCATATGCGACTGAGATTTAAGATAACTTGCTTACTGGCTAAGGACCATTAGTCTACATTTGAAGTTACTGAAGAGAACCCATTGAAGAAGTGGCTATCCAGGTTTTTCAAAGATTCTTATTGAAATCTACAATGAAAGTTTTGTTGGCAAGCAATGGCTTGCTAGAAATAATTTCTTATGCATGAAAGTAGAGATGTTCAAGATATGTTATTGGATTCACCCACATTGCTATTTAGGTCATACAACCCAGATAATCTACCTAATTCCACAGGCTAACACTTTTAGATCATGGCTAGAGATTATTTGGTTCTATATTCTTCCTACTTCATGTAGGACTAAGACTATGGCTCCTACTCTTTGTATGGGAGTAACTGGATCATAATAAATACATTTTAAAAATTAATGATCATATGATTTATTTTCCATCTTATTGCTAATAAATATTCGCCTGTTTGGAAAATTATCCTAAGACTTACTTCCATTGGGAAATCTAGATGTAATCATTAATGCTTTGCACCAAATATTTCTGTCTCTTCACCTCCCATGTCACATTGCATCTGTTATGTTTTGGTGATCTGTGGTTGGTAAGTTGAGATTGTTACTTCTTGACTGGTTGCTTAATTGCTGCTAGAGGACCTTCTAGGAATTTTTCCTTTCATCCCCTGCCATGGCCCTGGTAGTGTTCCATTTAATTGTGGTTCATCTGAGTCACGGAGTAAGAACAACAGGGTCAAAGCCAGAAACCTCATTCACCTCAAATGGACCTCTAAAGCCTTCATCACCTTAGTCTTTAAGATTTGGTGATGATTTCTTACCATACCATAACCTTGGATTGCATGCCATTTGGTAAGGAGACAATTGGAAAAAAGAGATACATAGATATAGCACTGACATTTTTCTAGTCACCTCCAATGAATGACAGAAGTGGTACTTGACAGTTGCTGAATGGGCAGTTTGGCAAAAGAGAACTTGATATAATTATACACAAATGACTCAAATACAATTCCCTATTCCTATTTGAACAACACCAATTTAGTCTTTTCTGAACTGAAAAGTTCATGATGGGGATCAAATTCTTTCTCAGTCAATAAGGAGATTGTCTTCAGTTCCATCCCTGATTTCTCATGCCTAGGTCCTGTTCTGAATGTGGGAAGAATACTTGGTTTAAAATACTCATGGCAGCTTAGAAATAATGATATGGAAAAATAATTGGAAACTTAAGAAAGTTAAATAAATTTTGGATATTTTCATTTAAATTTTCTCTCAGCAAATACTCTGGGCCAATCCTGGAGAAAGTTTTGCACCCCAGCTGGAAAATTTCACCAGCTCACAGGAAATGGTGATTTTCAGAAGATTTTCACCCAAGGCTGCTGACACAGAAGACTGGGGAATTTACAGAACATATGCATAATGCATTTCAATATGCTTTTCATGGCAGTAATCTCATTTAGTCTTCCCATAATACTCTGCTTTAAGTATGATTCTTCCTATGAAAGATTCTTCATAGATCCTTGAAGATCAGGTTAGATAAATTGATCAAGATCCCTCAATGAGGAAAAAAAAAATTCGTTTTGACCTAGTCCTTTTTCTCCAAGTACTGTTTCTCTTCTGCTCCAAGCTGACTTGTGATCACCTACAATAGTCTCTCAGAAAGTACAAAAGATGAGATATTCTCGGCCCACATTGGATATCCATGAGTATTTTTTCTGGATAAATAAGCACAGTTGTACAAGTTACATACACAGTATATATTGTGTGCAAATTATACACAAATGTGTTCAAACTACAATTATACCCACTTGAAAATACTGCCTTTTCTGGTCTTTCCCATTTGTCTGCTTTTCTTTCTCTCTTCAGTTCCATTTTTTGCCTTTCTTTCCTTTTATGTCCTGTTGCCCTTTTCTCTGTACTTTGTTTAATTAGCATTGTTTCTTTAGGTATTTGGTGAGAGGAAAATGAGTTAAAATTTGATCATTGGGTAAGTAGGTGAAGAAAGCTAGCTCATTTTAGTTTTCTTTATTTCCTTCTCATCAACCAAAATCAATTAAGTATGATTGAGAGTTGCATTGTGTTATTTCTGAAGACCAGTGGTTAAAAATCTGATAAATGTGCTTTCTTAAAATGACATTTAAATTGAATAGAGCTTATCTCTTATCTCTTTATACAAATCTTTCAATTGTGAAGGAAATAAGCACAATATACGTTAGTCTAATCTCGCATATTAGTGAAACCAAAATATATAGACTATTTCCCCCTTGAATATTTGTGAAATATAGACAATTTAAGCCTTGACTATTTGAACAAAATTGTGCATTATATTTGCATGAGAATTTCCTTAAACTTTAATCCTCAATAAGTATTCTCTGAAGATAAGTTCATATTCATAACTTACCATTTGCTGCAAAAACAATCACAACTTATTCTGCCAAACTAAATATATTTGAAAGGTGGTAGTAGAAAGTTCCAGATTTGATTTAATCAGGTCTTAAACCATGTCAGCAAGGCTCAAAATGTTCTACTTTCTTTCCATCTTTTTGTTTTAATGTCTGTACTCGAGCATGTAAGATGATTGGTAGAGTTCTGGGCACTACATCCAAGCATGGCAATTTTCTAGAGCAAGACAGATCATTCTTTTCTTTTACTAAGAATTTAATAAAGAGGCATCCTTTCCTAGGAGTACTACTGTAGAAACTCTAAAACCTTATTAACCTATATCACATTCCAGGCTCATGCTTAAATAAAGCTGATTGAATCTTATCTTCAATGTTGGGTTAGTGCCACCCTCCTTGAAAGACATGTATGTAAACTATATCAGGTTCTGTAAACAAGAAAGAAGGACAGATATCCATACTGTTTGCAGGCAAAAAATATTGCTATAGTATTCAATTTGTTTACATATTAAAGCTCATTTTCTCTGTTACTGCTCCTACAGAAACTTGTATGAATATGTAGAAACAGTATTTGTTTACATGAGAGAGAGAAAAAAAGATAAACCTTTTGTTATTACATTCAGGAGATTCATACAAATTGACATGTTGAGTGTTAGTAATTCATTTGAGAAAATGTATTTTACTTTAGATAGTGAAGAAAATAGTGAGTTCCTTGTATTTCAATCCTAGAGGTCATTCTTGATCAACCATACTTCTCATTTACTTATTTCCTTTCTCATTATTGAAAAGATTTTCCTCTTTTATATAGAGATAATATCTTGTTAAATTTTGCAGCCTACACATAGTAATATTATCATCATACACTTAATATCTTTTCTGATTATTCAGTCACTGGTAGGTATTGCCAAAAGTAGTGTATGATGTAATTTAAAATCATGCTAGTGAAGAAGGATATGCATGTGTCTGTTGTAGTATGGGATAGATGTTGGTGAAGACTCAATTTCCTCAGACTGAAGAACAACATTAGGACATGTTCAAGTTGCTGCAGAAAATAATGATAGGAAGGAAACATTGGTCAAGGATCAAAGGCAACAGATGTCCTCCTACACCCACAGACAACAGGGAGTCTTCTTAATAACTATCGCCATGCACTCTGCCGAGCATAGGTACTGGATGACATACGGTATATGTCACTTTGAAATGTGAATTTCTTCAAAGTGTTTTAATGATCTTTTATGAAGTTTGTGTGGACCATTATACACAAGCAGAGATATTTAAAGCACCCCATTTTCTCCCTCTTCTAGTAATAAAAAAATCCATTTACTGTTAACATATGCTGGTAACTATTGAAATTTCTCCACCTTGATTTGTTACCTGCCCAACCTCCTCCCTTTTTCTCTCCCTTTCTCCATAAATCTACTTTCTTTTCTGTACATCTCTTGGTCTTGTTCCCTCTCCCTTTCCCCTATTATCACTTATTACCAAAAAAGCACTACTGAGCAAAGGAAGTGAAAGGTTTTTTCAACTTGTTATTAAAGTGATAGCTTGCATACCAAAAACTGGGTATATGTATTTCTATTTTTAAATATTGAATAGAAATTTGTCACCAATCTCAAGTTTGTCATTTCAAACATATCAGGAAAGGTTATCATGATCTCCTGGAGAGTCCTTTTTTTTTTTCCTGTGAGACATTTAGGTTTGTTCTGACCTTAACACAACCAGTTCTGATTTACCACCTGTGACTTAGAAACATTTAACAGGATGCTTAGATTCAAACAGTAAGATATGTCCCCTTTTGAGAATGAGAAAAAGAATCTAGATGAGGGTCTTCGGAGGAGTAAATTATTATAAAAAATCAAGGATATGGAGAGAGATTTTCATGGAAATATTTGAAGTGATATTAACTAGGCATAGGTTTTACTGCTATAGAAACTTTTCACCTAAAATCAAGGAAGTTGAGTTATAGTTCATGTAAGACATAAATGACACTGTCTTAGACAACATCTATTTCTCAAGAAAACAAATTATAGCACTAAATAAGAGTTCAAGTAATTGCTTACTTAAATTAATAATGACCCCATCTTAAAAGAAAATACTAATATGAAATAGATCAGAAACAGTGTCTTTACATGAAAATATTATACTTTTGAATTTTAAAAGATATTACTCTCCATTTTGAATGGATTAACCTAATCTAAATAGACATGCTCTCTTCTCTGAAAATACTACTTTTCATATTTTCTTGGTTTTAGTGATGAGTAAAAGGCACAAAGCTGTCAGCACCAGTCACTATTAACAAGCCCACCTGCTTCCAGTTCTCTTCAGTTTTGCTAATAAATGGAACTGGATAGATACAGATTAGGCAAGAAATTCTTCCAGACATATTCTCTGGTTAAAAAGGGTTTTTGTCTATATTATCTGTACTATCTACATACCTATAATTTAATATCAATCAAACAGCTTCCCAAAAGAATGAAAAGCGTCAAAAGCTAACCCTATTATAGTAGTTGGAATGTGAACAGTTTACTTGTGTTCCATTTCTGATAAAAGGAGTAATCAAGTAAAACTCCTGTGTGTGTGTATATTTATACATATATAAATTATATATATAATATATAATATATATTATTTATTTATAAATATATGTAATATGTATATATATTTATAAAGATTATATATATTTTATAAATATAATAAATATTATATATAAATATAAATATATATATATTTACATATATACACACACACAGTATATACAGTCTACTTGCGGACGTAAGTGGTTGACGTAAGGAACAACAGTTTACAAGGCCAAAATTTTATATAGAAGCAACACAAAGCTGCTTCTAGCCAGTAAGAAGAGTATGGTTGGTTGACGTAAGTATTTTTAAGGATCTGTACAAGACCTTGATGACAATCAATTTTTTACATATTCATTAGAGAACAAATTATATATAAAAATGGATAATTTTTCAGATAGTGAATTCATATTAATACTAAATGTCTCACTAAAAGGAACAAATCATAAAAACTGAAAAATGTAATTGAATACCACAAAGATTACCAGAGGGAGATTAAAAGTCCACTTTAAAAAATAGAATGACTTGGTTCAAAGACTGTAATATGAAGCAAAGAAAAGACAAAGGTCACTGCTACATTTAATTAATCCTGGGAAAAGACATATGTAATTAACAGCTGTGTTGCATAAATATCCATGTCTATGTGCTTGTAAAGGTGAAATGGATCTGCTCAAGTGTGGGCATAGGACCACAGGAGAATTTCTGTTGCACTTCATAAGCTCACCAATTATTTGGTTCCATTGGGAAAAGAGTATCTTTAGATCACTGAAAATACAATTATAACTCTTACCCATTCCTTCACTTCTTGGCCAATCCCTGCTTTGTTTTTCTTCTTGATACTTACCACCATCCAACATGCCATGGTAAATATTTCCTTTATTTACATTTTCATGTAATGGTAGAAACTTTTGCCTAGATTCCTTACTGTATCCAAGGTACCTAGTACAATGACCAAATATATGATGTGTGTTGGTTAAATATTTGTGCAACAATTAAATGAGAAAAACCTATTTAGAATGAATAAAAAATTATGGTACAGCAAAGTAGGAAGGAAAGTCACAGAATGGGTTCTAGAAGATCTAAGCTTTCTGACTCTTCTTACTGGTTAGAAGCAGCTTTGTGTTGCTTCTACATGAAATTTTGGCCTTGTAAACTGTTGTTCCTTGAATATTTTTAGATGTGTATACTATAATACTATCACCAAGTAAAAAGTTTAATTTGAATTCAGTTAAAATTCCCTAACTTTTACTAGTTAAGTAGTTCAAATATCATTTGTTGTTGTTATTGTTAGATTCCCTCTAGGTACTTAAAAATTATTAAGATCCTTAACTGATTTCAACCATAAAATATTACTTTTGCATATTTATAAGTAAGACTGGGGATAGCTTTAGTAGAGTGCTGCTCTGCACTCTCTGAGGCCCTGGGTTCTATCCCAAGCACCAAATAAAATGGGAATAGGACCTGGCAGCCCACTCCTGAAACAATCCTAAAACAACTCACCATTGAAAATCCTATGAATAGCAGAGAAGCACTGGCATAATGCTAGGTATGGCACAGTGCTGGGGAGTGTTTCATTCTATTGTAAATAGAGTTGCTATGTGTCAGAGCCTACTTGACCATACCCTACAACAACAACATATTTATGAAATGAACTGAAAATGTTTCAGACTATAGGGAGTTTTTGCCTTTTCAGAGAACTCATTATTTTCCAATAAGATATTATTCTATCATTTTGGGACACAGCTGATTCCATTATGAAATAAGAGTAGGTACTTATTCTAATAATCTTAGTGTAACTTAAGGTGACAATAATGAAAATTCAACAGTAGGCCAACAAATAATGACATATTTCCCTTGTCCTTCCTTTTGATCCCTTACAATGAGAATTTTTACTTGTAGGTTAACGTGGTTAGGAATGAACACCTGTTTGCTCATTTAGTATGCCTAGGGAGGTGAATCTAGTACAATCTATGGTCCTTAAATAATATGTATGACTGAAAACAAAGAGGAAACTGGTAAAAGTGGCATGGCATTATTGGTTTTTTGCTTTACTGGGATCATTTTTAGCATTAGGGCTTATAAAACTAATTATGAAACCCCACTTAATTGATAATTTCCTTTATTTTTCTTACTATTTATATCTTTCTTTTCTTTTTCTTCTTTTCCTGGTACTTTGAGATTGAACCCAGGGCCTTACACATGTTTTGAAAATGTCCTACAACTGGGCTGTACCTCCAGCCCATTTTTTTTTTATTTTTCCTCTTGAAACAAGGTCTCTGACATTACTCAGTCTGTCTCTGGCCTCAAACTTGTGATCCTTCTGCCTTCTGAGTAGCTGGGATTACATTGATGAGCCAGCACATCTGGCTATTTCACTTTGCCTTTTCTTAATCCTTGGAGGACTTGTGAAACAGATTAGGGAGATTTACTTCTCCTAGGAGTGCTGGGTATACAGTATTGTTAATACACTGATAAAAAGAATTTTAGTGTTAACAATAACTTTGTTTTTTTTCATTCTTACTCTAAGTGTTCCTTCTGCTGCTTATGTTCCTGCAAGGAAGCATAAATGTTGAGGTATGTAGCAATCTGATCTCAAATTCACAGCTATTAGACTCTACCTTACTACTCTAGATGCTTTGAATAAAGAATGCGCAGCCCAGCAGCCAGTTGAACCCCCCTTATACCAGCACTGGTGGCTTTAAACAATTCTTAGATACCCTAAGGAAGACAGCCACATGATGATTGCTGCTGCAGCAAAACTCCAGCTCCTGAAAGTGAAGTTCCAGCCATAGCTATGTCAAAGCACTTATAATTTGGAATGGACTTTTGCTATCACCAGTCTTAGTGAACTGTAGATGACTCTGACCAGCCCAGCCCAGAAGGGGAGGAATTCCCCTGGTGGCCCAGCAGAGACACTGCTGTGATTGGTGTAAAAGGGACCACTGTGATTGGGTAGAAGGGATTGCTATGATTGGCTGAAATGGCTATGCTGTAATTGGTGCAAATTCAAATCTTCCTTAGCATGACAGTTTTTGTGATTAGTGTGAACTCCCGAACTTCTCTGGCTATATAAGAAGGCTGTTCAGCTCACTTAGTGAGCTGGCCAGGAGATACCTTCCTATGCTGCAACATCAGGTCCAATAAAAGATTTTTCTTGGGTGGACTTTGCCTACTTTTATTAGTGCTGGTTGATCTTGTAATCTGAAGAAATAAGCAATAGAGACTGCACCACAGCAGTTATGGCAGTGGTAAAGGACAGGAGAGACAGTAGGGCAGCAGTGGCAGACAGAGCTATGTAGCCAGACTGCTAAAATGCAGAAACAGTGAAGAGGCTGACTCCTTGGCAGCTGAAGAAGAAGGAACACTGCAATACCAGTGACTGGCAGCAGCAGCAACAGCAAAGCAGCAAAAGCTTCCTCCAAAACAATGATAAGAGTGATAGCAGCCATAGAAATAATAGGCAGCTGAACAGTTTGGGAAAGATGCCAGGGCATGAAGAGGAATAGTGGAAGAGAGATAAGGCTGTAAAGAGCCAGAGAAGAGATACAGTAGGCCCTGGTCACTGGAAGAATTCCAGAGAGCTGTTGGATCTTTAGGAACAAGGGTCACAGACACCTTAGGTTTAGAAATTATAACACTGGCTGCTGTCTAGAACAGAGGAATCCTAGTACCTAGTCCTACCTGGAAGTTGCAACACGAGCTTCTGTCAAGGGCTGAGAAATCCTGATATGTAGGACCCCTAAATGCTACAATACCAGCTGTTGTCATGAGCTGAAGAATTCTGACCTCCTGGAACTACATAGGAACTATAACATTTGAAAGGCCGAGAAATCTTGATCTCGCTGATCTATATAATAGCTGTAACACTGGAAGGCACCACTTGCTGTTGTTGGTCCCATCTGTGTACTATATCCACTCCCTACCATCAAATGCTCAGGGATACAGATGCTGCCAAAGACCAGTACTTAAAGGACTACTCTTTGCCTACTCATGATTTCTATCCAGGTAGAGTGAGGATTACCCCAGGCAGCTGATCGATGGCACCTGGGGTTGAACCTAGGGCTTCCTGCATATTAGGCAAGAGTCCCACCACTGAGTCACACCTCAGCTCTTATTTTATTCTGTTTTTATTTTGAGACAGACTCTTGGTAAGTTAGGCAGCTGCCTCAGGACTTGAACCTGAAATCTTCTTGCCTCAGCCACCATAGTCTCTGGGATTAAAGGCATGCATCACATAGCCTGGTGGTAATTTCTTGATAATGTTTATTGAAATTGTATTTCATTTTGTTTTTATTTCAATTTCTTATTTTTTAATGTGTATTCCTACAGGAGAAGTAATATGTGACCACAGCAGCTGAATTTACAGACTCTAAAAAAATTATGCTTTAGGGTGTCTGTAATGATGTTTTGTAAGTTGATTCTGCCACAGTGTATGTAGATAATTATACCTTTCATTCTACTGTGCTATATATCTTTTTTCTTTCTCTACTCTATCCCAAATTAATTCTTTTTGGTTTTAAAAACATAAATCAACATCAATTATCCCTTATTTCTTGAAATGCTGCTGAAAACATACAGCAGAGTTCATTCATATTAACTCTAGTTAACAGACACTTGAATTAAATTGTGAATTTTAAGGAAAATTTATTCTTATTTGTGTTTAACAATGTGGTTGAATCAATGGAAAAAAGGAGGCAACCACTTATAAAGAAAGGCCTATTTCCCCTTCATTAAGTTTAATTGCAAACATCTCAGACATAATGAATCATTGCCCGCCATAGGCCACTTCATCGTCATTCTGTGGTCATTGTGGCTGCTTGTGGGTGCAAGTTCGGTATCTTCCATTAGTTGTGGGAAGAAAATTGTAAGCATAATTGTGAATTTTATAGGAGCCCTTTGTAAGTTGCTCATGAAACAGGAGGAAAAAAGCCAGCAATAACTTTGTAGAATACTTTGGCCCACTAAAACCTCAAACTTTTACTTCATGGAAGTTTAAAAAAATCCCTTTAGTTTTGGTTCTCCATCTTAGTTAGAAGTAACAATCCCAAAAGCCATTTATGAGAAACTAAAATGTACTTGGAGCAAACCACAATAACTATATTTTAAAATTGTTTGACAAAGCCCTAGGCAGTTTAAAGAGCCAAACAAATGATGTGAAATTGCTTTAGCTATTTTCAAGCCTACAACCATCAGAATAAAACAAAACTAGTTGCCTTGGGTTGATTGTAGAAATGATGCAATAGGACATGCCAACACAAGACAGAATTTACTAGTCATTAGAAAATTGGCAAAGTGTAGCAATGGAGTTGTGCTATTTGAAGCATTATGAATGTGCAAATATTTTATGAAAGAAAATAATAACTAAAATCAGAAGGGAAAGATGAAAAGGTATTACCACAATGTTGAAATAACCAAAACAAAATTTTTTCATATGTAATTATAATTAGAGTACACACTTTTAGAATCTGTTTGCAGTTGAATTCAAGCTTTAAATCAAGAAGATAAAGTTAATAGAGATTAAGAAACAGGACTTATTATTTTTAGGTAATTATGAACAAAACTGTTGATTATACAGTACACATAGCTTTAGGGATTGAACATGTCTTAGATTAAAATTCACACTGAATACTTTTTTAAAAAGTCAAAACATACACAGAAATCCTATAATATACTGGTAAGTTTACAGATAGGCATAGAAACAAAAAGAAAAATTAATGAAAAGTAACAAAGTATGGAAAATAGTTTAAGTCATATTTTTGCAAGATTGGAGATTGACTGGGCCTGGAGAACAGAAATTTCCTCATAAAATTTTAATGTTTTAGTAATAATAGTGTACTGATTTTGTAATTCATTTTTATCAAATTATAAAATGATGAAAAAGCAAGTAAAATTTAGGCCTTTGAAATGGGAAACGTAAGTCCAGAAATGAATACTAGTTAGACTTCAAATCACATAGGGTGATGAGGGGCAGAAAGTAGAAGAATTAGAGCTTTGAAGAGAATTGTCTCTTTCACATCCTTTGCTCTTGCTTGTTCTTTCACTTTTACACGTGGTCTCATGGCTTCAGGCTCTCTCCAAACATATATAAGGCAAACTTTTGTCTCTATAAAATATTGCCTAGTTGGATGATCTTGACCCCATTTGCCATAATGTTGTCTGCCATCTTTCCTTTGCCTATTACACTAAATTGATTTTCTTGACAGAATGTATCACAGTCTAACATTGATTTTTGTGTTAGCCTATTATGTGTCTCCAACACTAGAATATAAGCTAGAGATGGGCTTTGGTGATTTCTCAATCTTTTACAGCACCTACAACAATGCTAGGCACAGAGCACTTGCTCAAAAAACATCTACTGAATCTGAAAAAGAATCTGTAAGTGCTGTTAGAAACAACAGCCAAGTAAATTGGAATCTAAAGTGGATTGCCAAACATAATGTAACTATTTCTTCCAAGTTAATCTGTACCACATCTAAGTAATCTTTGCATTGTTGTTGCTGTTGTTAGGTGCTGTTGAGTCAGGGTCTGACTCATGGTGACCCTACATACAACAGGGGAAACATTATTGTTATTCCTTCTCTGTTATTCATAAGGTTTTCAAGGGCTGATCTTTTTGTGGTTATCTCTTAGTATTGAGTGGAGAGTTTTAAATTAAAAATTGGCATAGGCAGAAATATGGCTTACTATTAAGCCTGGATTATTTCTTACAGGTAAGAGTTATTCTGAATTGTAGCAGGGCCTGTAGTTTGTCATCATTTCCCTATAAGGCTGCCATAGGGAGGATGAAAGAAGTAATGAAGTGGAAATATTCCCTGAGCTAAAAAGGAGCCAATTATAGAAAAACAATATATGAAAAATACTTCTCAGTCATCATGTTGAACTTATATTTTTATTTTCCCCAAAGTTTCTATTTAGTTAGTTATTTACTGGATATCCCTTAAAATTGTTGTTGCTAGGTGCCTTCGAGTCGCTATCCGACTCATAGCGACCGTCTGTACAATGGGGGAAACACTATTGTCAGTGCTTCTCTGCTGTTCATAGGGTTTTCAATGGCAGATTGATTTTTGGGAGAGGGTTGCCAGGTCCTTCTCCCAAGCCTACAGCTTCTGGTGTTCCCAGGCGGTCTCCCATCCAGGTACTAACCAGACCTGACCCTGCTTAGCTTCCGAGATTTGACGAGATCGGATGCCACAGGGCTACAGCTGCAGGCACCTGAATTTTAGATTTCATAAATTCTTTCTCCTTTCTAGCAACTTGGTGGTACTGCATGTACAAGCTTTTTAGGCAAACAATACCTGCTTTAGTACAATAAATGATGAAAGTAGAATTTTCCAGAAATTTAACTAAAATGCAAATATTGAGAAAAATCATTTATTGTGCTATTCATAATGCAAGGAAACCTATGAGTTATGTATATTCTATTGGCCTCTCTTTGTGAGTTTTATTATCAACACTTTAAAAACTGATCTTCTTGTCTTGCTGGTTAACTGAGTGACTATAGTTATGCATTTGCTATGTAACATCAGTAAAACAGCTAATAAAATAGTGAATTTAAATTTTAAAGTGCTTTGAATAATCATTTGAGATACTATTGTTATTTTCATAAATGCTAGAAAATCAAGATTCAAAAACCTAAACATAATAACGGAAAAACGAATGTTATACTACACACAAATTTCTTATCTCTGAGAAAAAAACTTGCTTTTACTTTGAATAGCTAACAATCTTTCTAATCTGAATGGCTATAAACGCATGTGTATATTACTCACCATAAAAAATACAGTGTAATCTGTATGTGATAATTTAGAATTTTTGAATCCTTGAAGACATTTTGTGATCACACTGTAACCACTACAGTCATCTCAAAGTTGAAGTGTGTCTAATCAGGGGAAATTATTTGTCAGAATAATGATCCCAGGACATCAGGGCCTACTATTGCGGGTTTTAAAAGCATTTCTCTAATAATTTTTACACATACAAAAATTTGGGAACTACCCCTTAGTAGATGAGATGATAATATGATAACTATAATAATGATAATATTAACACTAATATATATCATTTCAAACATGCTATGTACTACAATTCTGATCATGCTTTATTTAGTTATGGGTAACACCTTAAAAATGAGAGAAACACCTGGCAGCCCACTCCCAAAACAATTACAAAACACTCAGATATTGAAAACCCTATGAATAGCAGAGAAGCCCCATACAGAGCCGGGCATGGCACAGTGTCTGAGAGTGTTTGGTTCTATTTTACATAGGGTCACTAATAGCCACACCCAACTCAATGGCACCTAACAACAAGAACATTGCAAAGAATGGGAATTGTACAAGCAACACCCATGGAAGCAATAGTCAAGAAATCAAAAGACACATTGTACTGGGAAAAGCTGTTGTAAACGACCTCTTTAAAGTGTTGAAAAGTATAGATGTCACGTTAAAGGTGATGGTGTGTCTGACTCATGGAATGGTATATCTAGTTGCCTCATATGCTTGTGAAAGCTGGATGTTGAATAAGACAGACAGGAGAAGAACTGATGCTTTTGAATTATTGTGCTGGAGAAGAATATTGACTATACCATGGACTGCCAAAAGAACCAACAAGTCTGTCCTAGAAGAAGTGTAACCAGAGTGTTCTTTGGAAGCAAGGGTGGCTAGACAGTGTCTTATGTATTTTGGGCATGTTGTCAGGAAGGACTGATCTCTGGATAAGAATATGATGCTTGAGAGAGTGGTGGGAGAGCAGAAAAAAGGAAGCCCGTCAACTAGATGGATTGACAGAGTGTCTGCAACAGTGTACTTAAACAAAAAGATCATGCCCATGACATAGTTTTGGGAGTGTTTTCTTCTATTATACATACAGTTGCTATGAGTTGGAACTGACTGGTTGGCTCCTAACAACAACAAAGCACATTTATCCTATGTGGTAGATGCTACTTCAAACTCCATTTTACTAATAGAGAGCATGTAGCACAGAGAGTTTAAGTAATTTGAAAAAAGGCGCAATATATAAGTGATGGAGGCTGGAACCTGCAGTGGCACAAAGGGACCCCAATTCCTGAGTTTGCCATCCCAGCCCTGTCAGAATTCCTTCTATCATATTTATTGCAAAAACTCTGGGTTAGAGCTGAATACTATTACCACATGATTTTAGCGTCCAGAGGGGAGGCAGAAAAAATCTGAGACAAACGCAAAATTGACTTAGGCAAAAGATGATCAGAGGGGAAAAAGAACTATTAATCTCCAGAAAGAAACAGTACAGAACATAACTGAAAAGTTACAAAGTGTAAGATCATGCCAAGTTTCAGAAAAAGTGGCTCAATGTGGCATAAATAAGGCATGCCAAAAATATATTCCATTTTAAGGAATGAAAATCTGTATTAAGATTGCAATAATATATATCAATAACAAAAGACAAATCCAAATCATATTTGACTTCTTCAGTTATAAGAGATGCTCAAAGTGGTTACCATCAGCATCCACACACTTCTGATAAGAGAGAATTGCTACTTGAGGAATGTTGACCAAAGTGTTCATTGTACCACTGTATGTGCTATTTTAGTATCTTCCACAAGTACCACCAGTGTAGCTGGTTTTATACAGTACACCACATCCTATAAGATCCCCAATAGACAGAAGTCAAGGGATGTTAAATCAAGAGGATGTATTACTGTACTTGCACAATGTTTTCAATTTCAAATGCAACTTCAAAATGGGCTTATACTTCTCAAAGGATAGCCATGCTTCTGTCATTTTGTGTGTGTGACTGCCCTGCCTGATGCATGGTTGTGCTAGCTTTCATTTGATTAATGCCATCATTTTTTTTTTTTTTTTTTTTGGTATTGGGGGTTGTTCCTAGGGCCTTTTGCCTGCATGCTTCGCAAGTGCTGGACCACTGACCTGCGCCCACAGCCTATTTTTTTTTTTTTTTTACTCTTTGAGACAGGGTCTTGCAAAGTTATGCAGAGTACCTCTGGTTTCAAACTTGCAATCCTCCCGCCTCCACCTCCTGAGCTGCTCGGATTACAGGTGTGCGCCACCACGCCTGGCACTAGGCATAATGCCATATTTTGAGTGAATATCATACTATACATTGTTACCATAATTCAATTAAACTTTGAAAAGTAACACATAGATAGCATGGCTTAAAATGGATAGGAAGAGGACAAAGTGGGAGGTGAAGCTGGAGAGGTAGATGCAGGGGGTAAATCATGCAGGAAAGGGTTTAATTGGCCACTTCCAATCATTAAGCTACAGTTGATTAGGTTTTATTTTGTGACAACATTGTCGCCTTGATATTTGCAGGGTGGGAATTTATTCAGTGTGGGAATGATCATAGTATGACTTTAAAGAGAGAAATAATCAGATTAGATTTAGTACAACTATAAACTGGTATGCTATCTAAAATGCACAGAAAAGATCAAAACCCACATAAAGTATGATTGAGTTTGAGATCTGATCAGGTATGATTTGGTCTACTGACAGAGGATTTTTTTTTTCAAAATGAACCATTTTAAGAATAAATTCCAGAAATACTTTGTAACCCCCTGCAATGAGATTCAAGATCTATGGAGACTATTCTCTCAGGATTCTTAACTGTTAGTACCTTTATAAGTCCTTATGACTGGAGTCTAGGAAACTAGATAAGAAATAGGTTACAAAATCAAGAGAAGTAGCCATCAAAAGAAACATTGACACTGGTATTGATGTAAAGAAGTTTGTACACTTAGTGCACTACTTGGGTTTTGCTGTAGGATGTGCATTTTGCTCCATTACTGGAGAAACTGATGTGGGAAAGATAACAGTGAAATAAACTCTACTAGAGCTTGGGTCAGATTACTCCTATGGCTTGGCTTGGTAGACAGGGTCACTGAGACGCAAGTAGGAGGCCAGGCTTGTCAACTACTTGCTGGGCAGATATTTTGGAAGTAGGTTCCATTCTAAATGATCCTGCAAAGCAGACAGGGGCAGAGAGCAGATTTCTTAAGAAATTTGAAAGGGTTCATGAAACGGGGAATAAGCTCAATATTGCAAACAAACTGAGTGAAGAAAAATCTATAGAGGCCTGTCAGGAAAGCAAACTTTAAAACTTGGTGAGAGGACTATAGATGAATTTTTAGAAAGAGAGTAATGAAAACAAGTAGACGCAATTGAAAAAGAAAGAAAAAAAGAACAGGAGGGCAAAGAGAGAAAGTTAATAAAAAGGGAAGAAAAAATTTTAAATGTTGGATATCCAATAATGTTAATTTAAAAATAAAAATGATCAGAGATGCCCCTGACTTTCTAAAATAGTAATACAATAAATTGTGAGCCACGGTTTAGTCTCATGCTGATTTTAGGCCAAAGCCTAGTTTCTTTCAATTATTACAAATTAACCAAAGCCATGAGCTCTATCATCATTATGATTCATTAGCCTGTTACGCAGGAAGCTACATTGTTCCTGCAAGGAAAAGGTTCTTTCTAATATATTCATATTTTGCAGAACTGAGGGCATAATATCTGTGTATAGCTGGAAGTGACAAGAGATATATGATCTTATACTTGCAAAAATATGCTACAATGCTCTACCTTAAAGGTAAATTTTAAAAATTTCATATTCCTGGAATGAGGACAGGTTTTTTTATTGATTCCTTTTGTTTACTGTTTTATTTTTGTGGAGGTACAATTGATTTTGAGTAAAGAATAGCAGTAATATTACTATTATACTTATGTTGTTATTAGTTGCTATCGAGTGGGATCCAACTCATAGTGACACTATATACAACAGAAAAAATACTGCCTAACACTGTGCCGTACACATGATCTTTTTATGTTTAAGCCCAATGTTGCAGTAACTACATTTCTTCTCATTTTGCGCCATGTCACATCAGCAAAAGGAAGTTCCAGGGGCTTTACTCCATTCTCAACATTAAGATGGACCCTATTTTGAGGAGGCAACTCTTCCCCGGTTGTCTCTTAAATGCCTTCCTGCTTGGGGGTCTCATTTTTTGACACTATATTGGACAGTGCTTCTCTGATTTTCATAGGGTTTTCAATGACTAATTGTGTTGAGAGTGGGCTGCGATGGCACATATTTCTAATCCCAGCACCTCAGGAGGCTGAGGCAGGGGGATTGAGAGTTCAAGGCTGGAGATTTGTCTCAAACGATAAAGAAGCTAAGGGTGCAGTGGTGGAACACTTGCCTAGCATGCATATTCAAGGCTTGGGCTTAACCCCCCTGGTACTGAAAGCAAAAAGAAAAAAAATTTTTTAATAAAAAAGAGTATCCTAAGTACCAAGAGCCTGCAGCCATAGCCTTGTGGCATCTGATCCCGTCAGCTCTTGGAAGCTAAGCAGGGTCAGGCGTGGTTAGTCCTTGGATGGAAGAGCACCTGAGAACAACAGGTGATGTAGGCTTAGGAAATGGACCTGGCAACCCACTCCCAAAAATCAACCCGCCATTGAAAACCCTATGAACATCAGCGAAGCACTGACAATAGTGTTTTCCCTGTTTTAGGTAGGGTTGCTATGAGTCAGATACCGACTTCATGGCACCTAACAACAACAACAACAAGTACCAAGAATAGAAAATTACCCTAAGAACTTCAGTCAGTTGAAAGAATGACAAGTGGTGACAAACAAAACAGTTTGCATTTAAAAAATGCATTAAAACAGAGTTCAGAGGTCTTGTTTCCTACTCTAGGCTCATGGCAAGCACCTGTGCCATTTGCTTTGAAGGGTGGTTATGAAGCTGGTTCTAACACACCACTGCCTAGTGCCTTTCTTTTCCCCTATACTGCCCTTATTTATTGTTATATAACTTCTCTAGCATAATGTTTGAGTGGATCAAGATGTGTCTTTTAAATCTGGCAAAATTGTTCCTAAGTAATTTCAGCTCTATCAATGATTATGTCAGTGGGGCCTCAAAATATGGATTACTCTTAAGGACCAAGAAGAGCAAATAAAGCATTTTCCTACTGATAAGGGACAGGCAATACATGTATACCTGTAATGATGTGACTGTGGTCTCTGGATTTCAAGAAAACAAGTAGCAGCTAGTGTGCAAAGATGGGAGCAAGGATGTGCAATGTAAAATTAGACAACAAAGACTCTGCAAGGGTGACAGTTAAAATATATAATAAAATTTTACAGATGTAAATGATGAGATTAATTATTATAATACTATTCAGAGTTGTTCTATGTAGACTTTTAAATAAGGTGAAGCCTTTCTCATTTATGTTTCCCAAGAAGCCTATAAGATATAAATTGTAATTGTCTCTCTTTGTATGAGAAGGAATTCAACCTCAGAGATACTGCCAAACTGGCTCCACTGGAGGGAAGATTCAGTCCATCAACAGTCTTAGGACTCTGAATTCACAGATTTTTAAAATTAAATAGAAGAAAAATTTAAGCTACTATTGAAATGAGAATGTGTGACATTGTTGTTGTTAGGTGTCCTCAAGTCGATATCTGACTCAGCGACCCTAAGTACAACAGGCCAAACACTATTGTCAGTGCTTCTCTGCTGTTCATAGCGTTTTCAATGGCAGATTGATTTTGGGGAGTGGGTTTCTGGGTCCATCACCCAACCCTACAACACCTGGTGTACTTAGGTGGTCTCCCAGCCAAGTACTAACCAGGCCCGACCCTGCTTAGCTTCTGAGATCTCACAGGATCACATGCCACAGGGCTAAGGCTGCAGGCTGTGTGACAATAGGTACAAATAATTAGGAAATAATACTACTCCATGTGGAAAATCATATATTGTGTATGAAGTGGAAATATAAGTGGATTTGAAAAGGATTTGAAAGTTTTATAAAATATCTGCTAATACAATTTTTTACTGTCCATATCTTAACTTGAAGTAAGGATGAACCACGTGCCTCTTCAAGATTCCCTGTGAGCTACGTTCAGGAAGTACAGCAATGCCAGTGCTTCTACAACAACATGAAAAGCCTTTGGCATGGAAAGTTTTAGGCTATAAACTTCTCTTTGTGGTAAGATTTACCAAACGAGTGATTCAGTATGCATAGGGCAAAAAGTAAGAATCAAAGACAAGTGACTGAAGTGAAATATAGATTAAAAATTCCATGAGCCCCTCCAACAATTTCCCTAGGAATATAAGATAATAATTACAATAGAAGCATCATTAAAATATCTATCATATGCTAAGTCAAATAGTTATGATAGTATAGGGCAATAATTCAGATATAGTTCATATTAGTCCTTACACTGATTGGCATAAAGTAAAATCAGATGCCTTAAATTTTTTTTTAAATTTGCATATTTATTGTTTATGCTTTACTTTCTATTGTGTTCTCCTGTTTGAGAACATATTGCCATACCAATCCAAAGTGTTTATTTTTATATATTTATTTATTTTTAGATAGTCTTTTGCTATGTATAACCCAAAGACTTTCAATGTGGAAAGCTATGGGAAAGGATACATTGTGAAAACTTACAATTATTTATTGTTTTGGTGGGAGAAGGATATGGCAGCCCACTACTGAAACAATCAGCCATTGAGAAACCTATGAATACCAGAGAAGCACTGACAATAGTTCCTGGCAGGGCACATTGTGGGGTAATATTTCATCTGTTGTACATACAGACTGTATGAATCGGCCCCGACTCAACACCACCTAACAATAACAACAATTGTTTTGGTGAGGTCCTGACTGCTATCTTGCAAAATTTTTACTTCCTAGAAGAGTAAAGAATGAACACATTAAAAAACACATTACATATGGTGATTAAATATTTATGTGTGTATTTGTAAAACTGTGTTTTCAAGACAAATATTAAACCATGACATGCAATGATATACTTAAATATTTAACAGAATGATAAATTCCTTCCACAGTCTTAGATCTTTATGTGAACTCTGGCAGCTCAGTGGAGCTTTTCTTTGTCAGAGCCGACCAGAAGCTGGAAGGAGATGCATTTACATGAATATAATGTCAAGAAGTTCAGGTCACATATTTCTGCAACAAAAATTAATTAATAATTAGTTTGGCCAAAAACTAATGTAAGGTTTGTAGATGTCTGATTCCAAATCTATGTTCTTAACTACCAGGTTGTATTATAAGGGTACCACAAATTAATTAAAATAAAAATCTACTTTATTAAATAAATGTAATTTAAATCATACTGAACCATAAAACTAACAAATATATATATTTATATATATAAAATATATATACACATGCATATATACACACATACATATATACATATATGCACATATACACACACATATATATGTGTATATAGATGTATATGTGTGTATGTGTGAGTGTGTGTGTGTGTTTGTGTGTGTGTGTGTGTGGCTGGGCACAGTGGCACATGCCCAGTAACAATCCCAGTAACTTGGGAGGTGGAAACAGGAGGATCGAAAATTCAAGGTCAGAGATAGCCTGTATAACTTAGGGAAACCTTGTGTCAAGATGTTGTTGTTGTTAGGTGCTAGTCAGGTCCGACTCATAGAAAACTTCATAGAGTTTTAAATTGTGGATTAAAATTGTTTGGAAGTGGATTGCCACATCCTTCTCCAGTGTTTGCTGTCCCAGCACTTAGTATTAAACCTGAGTCCTCAGAGAGTGAGGAGCAGCATTTTGCCAACTGAGCTAAACCCCAGCCCCGTGTGTGTGTGTGTGTGTGTGTGTGTGTGTGTGTGTGTGTGTGTGTGTGTGTGGTGGGCTTAGGGGAAGTGAGAGTGAACTTGGGGTAGCTCATATACATTAAGGTACCTTATACTGTGTAAAAGGTAGTATATTTTTCATGAAAAGATAAGAGGCACTAGGGAGTTTCCATAATCCAGGCAGGCTGGAAGAATAAAAATGAGGAGAAAAAACGTTATAGAATGAGTTTAGGGATAAATATTAAATATCTCCAGATGACCTCATACAACTAATTGAGAGAATAATTGATAATCAACCTTATTTGTAACAGTTCCAGATGACCCAAAACTGGGTATAATTTATATAGAATAAAAAGCCATGATGAAAATCAATCTTTGATTTGAAATTATTATATAAATTTGATGATCCTAATACTCTTTTTCATCTTTGATATTTTCTGCACTTCTTATGCTTATGAGGATAATAATGAAATGTGTTGCTTCTTGTTGAAAATGCCTATAACTATTTTGTATGTAAGTATAGCTATAACATATGTGCATGTAATATATATGCAAATGTTCTTTTGTCCACTAATTTCTACATATATGAGATAAACGCAAATTTTTAAAACTAAAGGAAAATTTATGAGAAATCTTTTTATATATTCCCCATATGAAATCAGAGCATATGACTTTTCTTGATAGACTTATAGATGTAAAAGATCTTATATTTTGGGATATTTTCCAAAAGCGTACGTAAAAAGTTGTTGTTGTTGTTGTTGTTGTTAGGTGCCGTCGAGTCGGTATCCAACTCATAGCGACCCTCATAGGGTTTTCAATGGCTGACTGTTTCAGGATTGCCTTGGGAGTGGATTGCTAGGCCCTTCTCCCATTTTTGTGGTGCTGGGAATTGAACTTGGGACCTCAGAGACTGCAGCGCAGCGCTCTACCCACTGAGCTAAATCCCAGCCCACGTAAAAAGTAGTGTGTGAGAAAAAGCAATTAGAATTTGATCTTACTCATATGACCTCTAGTAGTTCTATTGTTATTGGTAAACCATTTAAAAACACAATGCTCTGATATGCCCAGAAGATTTATTAGAAACAGAAAATACATTATTGCAAGCGCTGGTACTTTAATATCTGATGATAAAATCACCAGAGATAGAAGGAATAGAATTAATTCAGAAAGAGTTGGGTTTTCTTGGCATCTGGTGCAGCTGACTGGGTAGGTGCTATCTAACTTGTACACACTTGTTTTCATAGCAGTCTTTGAAGCTAGCATACACATTGCTAGACCTGGACATTGGCAACTGTGAACTCAAGGGACCCAGACACTCTTTACAAAACCAGTGCTGTTAAAGGTGATGATCACAAAATAGCAGAAACTGAACAGTCAGTTTAGGAAGGCTTCTCTTTTTTAATGAAATTGGTATGAAAAGAGCAGGCAATGTCCCAATGCATCTCGTGAGCACAGGGTGAATATAGTTTTATGAAACCTTTTGTTTGAACCTTAGGTATCTGAAGAGGGGACAAGGGTTAGAGTATGGGGCTTTACAGAGACTTATGCATGGTTTCACTAAGTAAAATGTATTTCTAAACATAAATAGGGACTAAAATATTGAAGAACCTGGCCCATGAACTATTTAGCATCATAAAAAGGCTAACAAAACCTCCCAGCATTGTATCCTGTAAAGTCAGGTCTTCTCCAGGGCGACTTTCAGGAATCCAATTGAGGATCATGGTTTGTTCCACCCTCTGTGTGTGAAGAATCCATCCTTGGCTCCCATCCTCCTGTGAGGTGAACTTTATTCACGCTTTAAGGCAAGGAAGCTTTTTCAGTTATCTCTTCATTAATCAATCCTCTGCTTGTAACTTAATTTTCCTAACAACATTTCTTCTCAGGGTCAAGATGAGTTTTAAATTCTTTAATCTAACATTTAAAAAAATAACCAAAGTAAACAAACAAAAATATTTAAAATCTTCTTTGGCAATTGGCCTATTGTTTTCAAGTTTTATTTCTCATCTTTCCTAACAAAAGGCCTATGGTTCAGCAGAACCAGAACATTCGCTGAAGCCAGGATGGATGGTGTGGGGGGTTTACACTTCTACACTTAGGACCTGTTGCTGTCCTTGTCTACTCTTTATTCCTGTCTTAGACTGGTAAACGTGTTCTTAATTCTCAACTCTCACTTCACCATGGACCTTTGTTTACATTCCCCACCCCAAGAAACTATAATACAGTTTACTTTTTCTCCCTCATGATCCTTTCCAAGGCTGTCTCTCATTCCTCTTACAACATTTTATTTCAAGTGTCCAATAAAACATAAAATATAGAACATAGGAAAAGACTAATACATATTTGTTGAATGAACAAATGTCCATAACAATAGATATTAATATTTGATGGATATATTTATTCAATTTTACTTCCCTTTCCCTCAAACTGGATAAATATTAATTAATGTACCAACATAGCAAAATTTGAAATGAATTTCTGTGTGAAGTAATGAAGATCTGGGGATGTAACTTAGTGGTAGAATGCTTTTCTAGCATGCACAAGTCCCTGCATTTGATCCCCAGGACTGTAGGAAAACAAAAACCTTCTTGTCTGATGTATAATATAAAGAAATCATCATCCTTTAGTGTACATGATGCTATGAGCTCTACACATAACTGCTTGCCTAAACTGTTTCTTGATGAGTTACTATTTTATCCTATACAACAGTGAAGAGAAATGATGTTTATATACTATGTATTTATGAATAATTTCTATGCTTTAGGCTTTGCTTTTCTCTTTTGGCTTTTTTTCTTTTCAGGGGAGTAGGAGTGGATGAAGAATACTGCAATGCTCTTGGAAACACAATAGATAAGGTTTGAAGGAAATTGTTTAAAGAAGATTAATATGAACTTAATGCTTTTATCCCCAATAATTGTGGCTCAAAGAGCTTTTGATTTCTATCAAGCAGTGTAGAAAAATAATTAAGACCTACAAAACCACTAGTCATTCATATTAAATGAAGATAGATAGGAATACAACTCACATTGTTTTATTTTTTAAGGCAAGTAGAACAATTAAAATTAAAAATATACCTGAATTTTTAAGATGAAAAGAATGACTAGCCAAGATAGATGAAAATTTCAACTTTTGTTATATTGTAGATTTGTGGTTTTCTACCATATTTGTGGAACAATGTCGAGTTTTTCTCCACCTTTTAACATGCATCATAAATTAGATCATTTTTCTTGTCATGCAGTTTTTCAACCACACTACTGCTTTTATAGATAATTAGAAGGAAAAGAATTTGTATCTTGCAAATGTAATCATAAATAGATATTTCATACTAATGTTGGCAAGTGTGATCTGAAATATTGGACATATGTATAATATAAAGAGATTAAGCTGACATCTGTGTTTCTGATAGTGAGGTGTGGATTCCAAAGACACAGAGAATCAGAGAGCGATGACGTTTTAAGTCAAAGTACAATTAAAAACAGGCTGGAGAAATAAGGCAATGACTAAATCTTATAAAATCTTCTCTTATAATAGGGACAATTTTATAGCTATGTGTTTTTATTGATTATTGTTAAGAAGGAATATTACATCTATTAGGACTTGGTATGGGCTTTGACTTAGCTAAAATAAACTTATATATACTCTTAAAATACTTTTATAACCCATATAATATCTTTTCATATGAATCAAAGAATATGCACATGTTCCTCAACAGGCATTTTTATCTTGTATTTAAAATAACACTCTCTCAACAAGAATGTGAAGTCTGATAAGCACATGAAAATCCCAAGTAATTTCCTGTGCTCCATTAGACTGAGAAAGAGGGGTCCCTTTCTTGGGCTTTGTGCTATGGTAGACAATATTCTGAGTCTGCTCTATCCCCACCCCTTTTTGTAGAGCAAAATTTCCATGGGAACAAGGGGCTATGCATATCTGGAACACATATTCCACATCTCTCCCTTCTAGACTATGTCTCCAGTGACTGTACATGAGCATAAGATCCTAAATCCATTATTAAAACTCTGGGTGTTACCTAGTCCTCATCTCCTTTCCTGGTTCCCTCTCTCTTCCTTGCTGATGCAGACAAGTGGCTGGGCATTTGTCTCATTTTATTCTTTAAATGTGTCAAGCTCATCTTTTTTTCAGGATATGCCACAGAATATTTCCTTTCCTCCTACATCAGGATCTCAATTCTGAAAGGTGGATTCCTCCCTGTGGTCTGATTTCCACTGAATATTACCATTTCATGGAGGATTTCCTGACCATTCATGGCTAGGGAAATTTTGTTTCTTTTGTTTTTCTTATCTTGTTTCTGCTTTAAATAAATTTTTTCTATCCATGGAGTGTGTGTGTGTGTGTGTGTGTGTGTGTGTGTGCACGTGTGCATGCATGCGTGTGTGTGTATGCAAGACAGTGTTGATCTATATGAAATACAAATTCCATAAGAGCAATGTGTTTTCTTCCTTATTCTTATGCTCTTTGAATTTCTAGAACCTAGAATGGCACCTAGTACATTAGACATACTCATAAATATAATTAAGCCTCTGATAAATCAATAATTAATGAATGAATTTTATGGAATAATTTACATGTTCAATAAATTCATAATATTTGAAAGAATGAATCAAATTAACAAGTGAAAGGTCACATCATTCATTTGACTCCAAAGCTCATGGTCATTTCTCTATCACAATTGGCTCACTCTAATGTTATGATACCTACTGAATTCTTAGGTTCTTAAGAAGTTTGAGGCAAAGAGAATGGTTACACACTGTAAAAATTATGACAAGTTACTTCTGCATTTGCATGGTGACATGATAGATGGGCGCATCAGTAAATGGAACTTCTCTTTCCTCCCTCTGCCTCTGGGTCAGCCATACTGCATGATTTGACTAACAGGTCATTGGCTACATGATGGCAGAAGAGTTTTCCTTCTCTTATCACTTGGGGAATGCCTGAGATCATCATATGAAGAAGTGTGGATTTCACTTATGAGACATAGAGACACAGTCTCTCCATTGCCAAGAAGGCTACCTACTGCCTTCTATAAAGAAAATGATATGATCTTATTCAGCATTTGGCTATCCTGCCAGATAAGCACAGACACATGGTCAAGATCAGCAACTATCTTCTGAGCTGGCTCAGTACAGAAAAATCATCCCACCAAGTCAACAAACTGTGAGTCACAGACATGGTGGTGATGTTTTAGCTCACTTAGTTTTAGAGTAATTTTGTTACATGTCAAAAACTAACTGATAGTGGGACTTTAAAAAATAACAGGTCCTGATGTAGCTGTGTCCTCATAAGTTCAGCATCTCATCTAAGAACATAAAAAGAAGTAAATTTTAATGGCTGTTCCTAATTATTTCATTAGTAAAATGCCCCATTTGTTTGACAGAAGAAGAAAGACTAAGATTTACCTTGATATGGTTGAATTTGAGAATGAATCATTTTATGTACCTCATAAGTGATTGTTGAGTGAAAAACAGAAAACAAATCCCAGGTTAAATAGAGGATGAATTAGCATAGATGAAAGGTGGAATTTCTCTTAACCTCTGATATTACTGGATTTTTCATGAGCATATTAAAGTTGGAATAACAGTAGCGGGATTTTATGTTTCCTACTATTCTTCCATACTTCTAGCCAGTTTCCTTTCTCTCTCTCACCCTCTCTCTCACTCTCCCCAACCCCTCTCTCCTTCATAGTCTATACTGCTTGATCACTTTTCCTTTCGAATCTGAACCTATCACCTGCTAGGGAGAACTCTGATTCAAATTAGATTTATCAACATGTGCTTCTGGCCATTCCTACCTCATGTTTCATGCTGGACACCCCATTTATCTCTTCGCCCTACTAAGTGTGCTTTTGGCTGTATCTACACTCTATCACACATCATTACAATACAGAAAATTTAATGATCATCCTGCATTTTCAGACTTTAGTTAGTAAGGGGGTGAGTGTTACCTTGAAGAATTTCTATTACAGCAGGTTGAACCTTGGCATGTATTTTGACAGCCAGATGTGATATTTCTTCCTGATTGCACGGCTCATAGTCACTTTAATAATACATTGTTTTCCCAAGTTAAACTCAGTGGAGGTGCAACATCTGGTTTCTAGTGAAAAAGCCAACTTAATTTACTTAAATCCCTGGTGTGATTTACAAAGCACCAAAGAAGGTGGAACACTTTGACACATTGTAGAATACCAACTGGTTATGTCTACATTGGCAAGAGTTTTCTAAATGGCTCATTTAAAGCAATCAGGGAATCTTTTATTCGCTACCACCCTAACAGCCAAAATGTTTATGTTTCTAAATGAAAATCTTTTTCTTCAGCTGAAAACATTCCCAAGAAAAAGTTAATACTTTGGTCATTAAAGACAAAGACAATGCTTTCCTTTGAACAGTGGAGATTGTAAAATATTTCCCAAATATTGCAAAATGCTATGCTGAAAATATAAGCATTTGATAAATTCCTGACTTGAAGTGCAATTATTAGCAAAATTTTAAGCAAGTAAGGAAGTTTAGATTTTCATAAAGGCTACCAATTGGATTTTTGAAAATATACCCAAAGTACAATGGCAAATTGAATACTGATGTGAAAAAATTTATCAAGATAATTGAGACCAGCCCTCACATGTATGTTCAATTTTTATAAATTACTAACAAAACAGAATTTCAATGCCTTGGTTTTGTGGGTCTTTTTTGTTATTTTTGTTTCTTAGAGATGATGAACTCATTCAGATTTTGAAATAAGTCACATTTATTTCACATTTTCTTAGTACCCACCATATAATGTACTAGCCGCTAGTAAGAAAAGAGTCAAGACTTGGTATTGGGTTATGAAAATGCCTTTACCACAATCAGCAGTTTTATTTTTCTTTGCTTATACTATAATTGGTACATGAAACAGGTGGTTACCACCAGGTTTTATGCTTATTGAATTCATCATAACAAAATCAATGAAGTCATAATGAGCAAAATATGATAAAGCTAAATTTTCTACAACAAACAAAAAACGAGTAAATACAGTCTCCTACAAAAATAAATAGTAACTATTTTTAAGTATAATATATAACAATAAATCATTTTAATGAAGGTAGAAAGTCATACAAAAGAGTCTTAATTCTGTAATTTTGAGATTGGATAAATTTAAAGCTGACACAAAGTAACCTTCATGCCTCTATGGCTATATATGATATATTCTTACTGACATTGAGGTATCAATAATTTTCAGATTTTCTTCTACCTATATATATTTACAAGGGCTGGGGTTTACCTCAGTTGGTAGAGGCTCTGAGCTCTCTGAGGCCTTGGGTTCAATCTCCAGCACCAAAAAAAAAAAAAAAAAAAAAAAAAAAAAAAAAAAAAAAAAAAAAAAAAAAAAAAAAAAAAAAAAAAAAAAATGAAAAAAAAGAAAAGAAAAAGAAAAAAAAAAAGAAAAAGAAAAAAAGAGAGACAGAAAAGGATATGGCAGTCCACTCCCGAAGAAATCCCAAAACAATCAATCAGCCACTGAAAACCCTATGAGGGTTGCTATGAGTTTGTCCAGACTCCAGGACCTAACAACAAATATACTTACAAATCAAGGTGTAGAGTCAACAGATGTGGTCTGCTCTGCTCAGTTGGTAGAATGCTGCTCTGCTGTTGAAAACACCATGAATAGCAGACAAGCACTGACATAGGGCCAGGCATGGCACAGTGTTGGGGAGTGTTTTGTTCTGTTACACATAAGAGTTCTTCTGAGTTGGAAACAAGTCAACAGCACTTAACAACAACTCTCTTTGTCTTATGTCATTACATCAATTTAAAATTTGTATCTTTGTTTCTATCTTTTAAAATCAAGACCCACATGAAGGATTAAAAGACAATACTTTCAAATTCTGTACCTGCTACAAAGTATGAAAGGATCTATTATGTAGATTATTTCATATTACTCTTTATAAACACATTAATACTTAATATATTTTTTCCTTTGAAACAGATAAAAAAATAAAACAGATACCATGGAGTTGTGTTGAAACTTTCCTTCTGATTATTTGAATTTACTCTAATCAAAAATATATATTTCAATCTGAATCTCTATTAACTGCAATGTTCTACTAATTTGTGCAGAAAAATGATATCTGACCTCAACATTATGAGTCTTAATTTCTTAAATTTTAAAAACAATACAATTACTTGCTTTGTAAGACGTTTATCAGTATTAAATGTCACAATTGTAAAATTTCCTAGCAGTTATTAAAAATACACTACAAGTTACATTTTGAGTTTAAATGAGAAGATATAACAGATGATATTGTTAACTAATTTTACACTTTTCATATGGATACCTACAGATCATTTATTAGAAATATGTGAAAAAATAACAGGATACATAGTGGTTTTAGAAAATAAGTACTTATTGTTTATCCTATATTGTTGTTACTTTGTGTTGATTGCCATGATTTAAATTTATGACAAAATAATATTCATTTATTAATTTATTAAGGAACTATTACGTTTCTGGTACATTTCTAGAAGATGAGATTTATAGTGAACCAAGAAACAAAATTACTACTAGTACATTTGTGTTCTAATGAAGTGGGAGAGAAAATGCAAAAACGAATAAATATATGTTATGTCAGAAGATAGTAAGTAGTTGTATGAGTTAAAGTTCCTCAGAGAAATAGATCCCATAGGGTGTATGTGTGTGTGTGTGTGCGTGCGCATGTGACTAAAGACATTCATTTTTGTGACTCAGTTTGCATGACTGTGGGGTCTGGTAAGATGAAAATTTATACACCAGGACAGCCTACTGGAAGCTCATGTAAGAGTTATTATTGTGGTAATAACTCTGAAGGCTGTAGAGCAGGTAGGGATGCTGACCTTTCTGATAAGGTTTACTATTATTACCCGGAGGTAGAATTCTTTCGTCTCTAGAAAACGCAGTTTTGTTTATTTTCTAGTTTTTGTTTTCCTATTTTAATACCTTATTTATTTATTTTGTCCTTGTTTTTAAGGCCTTCAACTGAGGGGATGATGTTCAGCAACCTTTTTAATAGTGATCTCTAATTACTTAAGGACTGGAGTTCAGCTCAGTTGGTAGAGTGCTTCTTTGGGCTCTCTTAGCCCCAAGTGCAATCTCCAGCATTGCAAAAATGAGAGAAGGACCTGGCATCCCACTCCCAAAGCAATCCCCAAACAATCAGTCACTGAAAACTATGAATAGCAGAGAAGCACTGACGTAGTGCCCAGCATCACACAGTGATTAGGAGTGTTTCATTCTGTTGTACATAGGGTTGCTATGAGTTGGACCCCACTCAACAGCACCTAACAACAACATTATTTAAAGTCAACCGATTGTAAATATTAACCACATCACAGTGCCTTCACAGCAGCATTGCAGCTAGTCTTAGACCAAATAACTGGGCATGACAGCCTAGTTTGTTTGGCAAATACTTAGTCATCACAGCAGTATGAAGACGAAGTGTGATACAAAGTTTCAATGATAGAGAAAGGAAATCTTTTCCATGAGACCAGTCAAGGAAAATGGCTGAAAAATTAATGTTTCAGCAGAACCTTGAACTAAGTAAGGAGCGAGCTATGGGAGAATTGTTGAACGGAATATTTAACATAGAAAAAAACCAAGTCTGAAGACTCTAAGGTGAGAGTGTGGTTGGCATATTTTATGAAAAGCAGAGAGTAGCTTTACGGAAAATATGAAAAAAGAAAGGTAGTAGGAGGGACATAACATAAAACAGCCTCAAACAAATGGTATAAGAACTCACCATAAGAAGTTCAATTTTTACTGTGAAGTAAAGAGTCTTTGCCTGCAGCCGTAGCCTTGTGACATCCAATCCCATCAGATCTCAGAAGCTAATCAGGGTTAGGCCTGGTTAGTACTTGGATGGGAAACTGCCTGGGAACACCAGGTGCTGTAGGCTTAGGAGAAGGACCTGGCAACCTCCTCCCACAAACAATCTGCCCTTGAAAACCCTATGAATAGCAGAGAACCACTGACAATACTGTTTGGCCTGTTGTACATAGGGTTGCTATGAGTCAGATACTGACCCAACAACACCTAACAACAACAAAGAGAGTCATTGCATGGTGTTAAGCAGAGATGGCACTCATTCTGCAGTACTTAAGTCACATAAATTAGTGGCCTAGACAGAAATGAGTATGTGTTGGACTATCACAGTAATTGAACAGGATCAACAGTATGAGCAAAGAAGAGGGGAATCAAGGACAGCCTCAAGAGTTTCTATGGCCTAGAGCAATGTAAAACAAGTAATTAACATTTACAAAACTACAAACACAAGACAAAGAGGTGTTTGGGTTGGAAGTCAATAAAGTGTTACCTTGGAGGTGCTTCTAGACTAAGCAGAGCTGCACAGTAGGAAAGGAAGTGTAGTAATTAGAGATAAATACATGAGAGTTCTTAGAGTATATGATCCCCACGTGGCTGTCAGCTTGTCATGCTGTGAAGACTTGCATGTTGCTGTGATCCTGGAAACTCTGCCACTGGTATTTCAGATTCCAGCAGGGCCACCTATGGTGGAAAGGTTTCAACTGAGCTTCTAGACTAGACAGACTAGGAACAACAGACCCAGCAGCCCACTCTTCAAATGATTAGTTATTGAAAGTTCCATGAAGAGCAGAGAAGCATCTTCAAATATAGGCCCAGAAAATGAGATTCCCCCAAGGCTGGAAGGATTCAAGAGAGTACTGGGGAAGAGTGGCCTCCTCAGAGTTGATTTCAGTGACTGGAATGGAGTGCAGCCCTTGGTACCTCCCTTTGCTAATATGGCACAATTCAAAATGAGAACATAGTGACTGCAACATTGGGCTCAAACATAAACAGGTCATGTTTATGGCACAGTGTTGGGGAGTGTTTCATTCTGTTGCACAGAGTGTATCTGTGAGTTAGCCTCAACTTGGTTTCACTCAATAAAAACAATAATGGAATATATGATAGTTCTACTTCTTTTTATATGGCTTATGTTAATGTATAGAATAAACACTATTGATTTTTGTATGTTAATTTTGTATCTTAAAAATTACTGAAATAATTGATAAGTTCTATAGTCTTGTTTGATGAAGTTTTCTGGGTTTTTATACATATGATCAGGTTTCTCTGGCTAGAACTTTCAGTAGTATAGTATTGTTACTGATATTTGAGGATGTTTTCAGTTCTTCACCTTTAATAAAGATATTAGCTTTGGCTTGTCACATATGACCTTTATTCTGTTGAGGGACATTTCTTCTATAGCTAATTTGTTCAATGTTTTCATAATGAAAGGATTGTCACATGTTTTTTTCCTGCTTTGAGTGAGATGATCATATGATTTTTATCCTTCATTCTGTTAATGTGGCAAGTCACATTTACTGATTTGTGAGCTGAACCATTCTTGAATTCCAGGAAGAAATGTCATCTGTTACGGCCTGTTGTTGTTTTTAGTGAGTCGGTATCTGACTCGTAGCAACCGTATATATAACGGATGAAACATTATTGTCAGTGCTTCTCTGCTATTCATAGGGTTTTCAATGTGGATTGATTTTTGGGAGTGGGTTGCCGGGTCCTTCTCCCGAGCCCGCAGCACCTGGTGTTCCCAGGTGGTCTCCCATCCAAGTACTAACCAGGCCTGAACCTGCTTAGCTTCCGAGATCTGAAGTGATCCTTCGCCACAGTGCTATAGTTGTAGGCTTGTTATGTCATAGAATCATGTTAACCTGCTGTTGAATTAGATCTACTACCACTTTGTGGAGAATTCACCTGTAGTTTTCTTTTCTTGTTATGTCCCTATCCTGGCCTTGGTATAACAATAATGCTGGCCTCATAAATTTAACCAAGGGAATGAAAGAGCTGTACCCTGAAAATTATAAAATACTAGTGTTAAAATGAAGTGGAAAGACATCTTGTGTTCATGATATGCAAAATTTTTGTATATATTTGTGCTGTACAAAGGAATCTATATATCAGATGTAATACCTGTAAAATCTATTTTAACATTTCTTTAACAAAGATAGAAAAATATCCAAAAGTTCATATTGAACTACAAAATATTTCAAATATCCAAAGCCATCTTGAACAGAAAGAACAAAGCTAGAGGGATCAAAGTATTCCTCTAGAGGGGTCAAATTATACTAAAAAGTTCTAGTAATCAAAACAGCATGGCACTTACACTGAAAAAAAATACACCCAATGTAAGAGAATAGAAAATCATGAAATAAATCCACATATTTTGGTCAATTGAACTTTAGTGAGGATATCATGAACATTCAATGGGAAAACAATAGGTTTATCATTGGATTATGTTTAGAAAACTGGATATAGGCAGACATGAGAGTAAAATCTGACTTTTATCTCATACTATATACAAACAATCAACTAACAAGGGATCAAAGAGTTGAATATCCAACATAAAACTGTAAAAGTACTGAAAAAAATATAAGAGAAACTCTTTAAGACATTGGTCTTGGCTATGATGTTTTTGGATATGATTGCAAAAGTATACAAATTAAAGGAAAAAGTAAAAATAAGTAAAAAAAAATAAAAAATTAAAATATCAAGCTAAAAGAAACTGCAGAGCATAGGTAACAATCGACAGAGTAAAGAGACATCCTATATCATAGGAAAAAATATTTTCAAGCCATTCACTTGATAATGGATTTAATACACAAAATGTGTAAGGAAACCAATCAACTCAATAGCAAGGAAAGAAATAATCCAATTAAAAATTGGCAAAAGACCTGAATAGACATTTTCTAAAAGGTGTACAACTGGCCCGCCGGCATAAGAGAACATATTCAACATCTGTAGTCATAAGGGAAATGCAAATTAAAACCACAAGGAGACATCATCTTATATCTGTTAGAATAAATGTCATCAAAAATATAAAAGATAACAATAGTTGATGAAGATGTGGGGAATATGGAACACTTGTGTGCTGTTGGTGGGAATATAAATTAATATGGCTCTTACAAAAAATTAAGTCCCCCTGAAACTTAAAACTATAACTACCACATGAACTTGCAATTTGACTATTGAGTATTTATCCAAAGGAAATGAAATTAGTATGTCAATAACCTTTTATGTTCATTGAAGCATTATTCATAACCACTTGAATACAGAGCCAGCCTAAGTGTCCACCGAAAGATAAAAAGATATATATGTGTGTGTGTATATATACATATATATGTATATATACACATACACACACACACACATATGTACACCTGGTGTTCCCAGGAGGTCTTCCATCCAATGTGTGTGTGTGGGTGTGTGTGTGTGCGTGTGTGTATACACACATATACACACATATTTTGAAATGAGTGGTACAATCATATATATAACATATAACAATTATATATCTTAATGTATATTACATACATTGCTGTAATATATATTACATATATGTCTGTAGAAATCATTTCATACTGTATAAAATATTACAGTCATGTTGCACACCATATATATATATACATATATATATGTATAAAATTGTTGTCACTTCTACCTCAATGAAGCTGTAATTTAAAAATCGATCTAGATCTTTCATTGGAGGATGAAGTTTAGGGAAAGAGAAAATTAAGAATGACTGGGAGATTTTGGTAGGAGAAACTAGTGATAGTTATTGCCTTTAATTAAAATGTGAAAGACTTGGAAGGTGAGCATGGAAAGAGAATTGTTCTGTGAGATAGGAATTAGATTAGAGATATCCAAATAGTGATGTCTACAAAGCCTAGTAGACATTTGAGTCTCACCCAGGAAAAGTTATGACTAGATGAATTTGGGAGTAATGAGCATGTGATATTATTTATATAATAAATTGGGAGGAATTTGGATGAGAGTATACAGAATAGCAGGTTTAATGGGCTGCACCTCCCCTCAATGTAATGAAGGAGATGTGAAAGTGAAATGGGAAATAAAGTATTTTTCCAGTACATGTTTTGATACCATCTTTATGACAGTAGTAAAAGGGGAAAAGGTTGTAGTAATCAGGAAAATGCTACCTATGTGCTGGCCTACTGCTATGGTCCCTGGTAATCTTGTGGTGTGTGGTTCAAATCAATTCATTGCAACTTGTTTCTCTTCTATTTCTTTATAATCTAGTTTTGGCATTCTCTCTCTTTTCTCCATCTCTCTCACTCTCAGTCTCTCTCAGTCTCTCTCTCTCTCTTTCAACTCATTAGTAAAATTAACTTCTTCTTGTTGTTAGGTGGCATCAATTAGAGACCAACTCATAGTGACCCTACGTACAACAGATGAAACACTACCCAACACTGTGCCATGCCTAGCACTATTGTCAGTGCTTCTCTGATATTCATAAGGTTTTCAATGGCTGATTGTTTTTTGGGTGTGGGTTGCCAAGTTCTTCCCCCAAGCTTGCAGTACCTGGTATTCCCAGGCAGTCTCCCATCCAAGTGCTAACCAGGCCCAACTCTGCTTACCTTCCAATATCTGGTACAGCTTTAGGCAAAATTAACTTAGTCTAAAATAATCTAAAAATTGTCTAATGCAGTATGTAGAGAGTTGAAATGCAGAGTATGCTCATAGCATTTATTTGCCTTTAAATTTTCTATCAGTGAAATCATTAAATCAATGAAATACTAGACAACTATTTTTTGTATTATTATATTCACTAAGTCAGTTTTTCTCCATTACATTTCCTTATAAATCAATTAAAGAAATTGCACTGAGGTTGGGTGTTGTGGCACCCATTTATAATCTTAGTGACTCTGGAGGCTGAGGCAGGAGGACATTGAGTCTGAGGCCAGAGGCAGCCTGTGCAATTTAGCGAGATCTTGACTCAAACTGAAAAAAAAAAAAATCAGAAAAGGGCTCGATGTGCAGCTCAGTGGTAGAGCACCTTCCTAGCATGTGCAATGTCTGAGGCTCTAGGTTCAACCTACAGAAGTTGAAGCAAAAAATGTTAGGTCATTTTGTAAATACAGTCACTGATTTTTCAAAATTCATTTGGAATGCTTTTGTATTTTGTCTTTCTTTATCACTGGATGTTTGACTTAATCAAATTAACAGTGCTGGAATCACTCAGTTGCAGTCAAAGTTTTGATACACAGTCACTGAGCATGGAGAGAAGACTGATGAAATTTGCTCAAAGTCTTAAATAATTGTGTTTATTTTTCAAGTCAAAATTAAGCAGTGGAAAGTCAAAAAGTCAGAGTTTATTAATATTAAATAACTACTTCTTCCTTCACTAGATGCAGAAAGAAGACAAGAAATAGGCCTCACATTTCTCCTCTAGAAAATGATAGCATTGTCCTGTGGAACTTATTCCTGCTTGGGAAAAAAAAAGGTGTGCAGTGCTGGGTGCACAATCATTGGTGCAAAGCAATCTGCCTTATATATTACACAAAGAAATCGGACTTAGAGCGGTTAATGATGTGCCCTGGATCACATAGCCAGTAAGTACCAGAAGACTTAGGCTCCCATCTCTAAGATCCGCCTCACTGGCTCTTGGCTTCAGCTTGTATTACACAGAGCTCTTGCCATGACTAACTACAAGACCATCACCCTATTGTTGGGACATGCTCATCCAGAAAGGGGATATGGTTAGTGGAGGCCCAAGAAAAGAGTCACTATAAGACACTGTTGTTGTTGTTGTTGCTAGGTGCTGTCGAGTCGGTATCCAACTCATAGCGACCCTCATAGGGTTTTCAATGGCTGCCTGTTTCAGGATTGCCTTGGAAGTGGGTTGCCAGGTCCTTCTCCCATTTTTGCAATGCTGAGAATTGAACTTGGGACCTCAGAGACTGCAGCGCAGCGCTCTACCAACTGAGCTAAATCCCAGCCCCATAAGACACTAGAAGAAAGCTATTAATGTGTAGTAGCAGGCTCTGGCTAAGATTCCTCCACCCTGTCTTTACTCATTGCCTAGGAAGTGGAAATAACAACGAATCATAAAGTGAGGTGAATGACAAAGAGTGTTTCAAGGTATCAGAATTTTGTCATGGTGTAGAAGAGTATGTGGTTACTTAGTCTTGGTGGTGCTTCAGTGAATTAAATGGATCATGCCTCAGAGCACATAGAAGACATATTAATTAAAAGGTATATGTTTTGATATTTTATGACTTCTGTACAAACTTTGAAAAGTATAGAAACACATCAGAGGAAGACAGTTACCTCTAACCTTTGTAGAGAGACACAATTGAAAATATTTTGGGTGTATGGTCAGTAGTTTTATTTTTATCCCATTAAATCCATATGTTATATAGGATTTCATGTATTCTTCTTGTCACATTTTATTGTGAGCATATTTCCAATGTATTAAAACTTATTAGTTCATACATATAATAATCTAACCTTATCACATGACTTGTTGTTGTTGTTGTTAGGTGCTGTTGAGTCATGTCTGACTCATTGTGTCCCTCATAAGGTTTTCAATGGCTGATTGCTTTGGGATTGCCCTGGGAGTGGATTGCCAAATGCTTCTCCCACTTTTGTGGTGCTGGGAATTGAATCCAGGACCTCAGAGACTGCAGAGTCACACTCTACTAACTGAGCTAAATCCTAGCCCCATCACATTGCTTATGCACTCTATTTATTTATTGTCCTTCTGTTAAAGTTCAGATAGTTTCACATTTGTTGTGAATAAAGTTGTATGAATATTGATTGTCATGTGTTACAGTTGAAACATTTACTGCTTAAATATGCAAGCTATATCTATAATTATGCATTACTTTCTCATACTTGTAACTAATGTTGACAATCAAGAGAAAAGGAATACCATTTTTATAAGCCCATGCTTGCTCTCTGTTAGGAGGAAATTGCCAATACTATGAGCTCTTTCACTGAATTAAAGTAAAACCTACTGGGTTCTGTGAAGACGAAACTGCAAATGTGCTTTGAGCCCAACATTTTCCAGTACTCAATCTCAGATTTAAAAAAGTAGTCTAATGCTGATTTCAAATTCCTCAGCATGATTAAGGTTGATCTTTTCAGAAATAACTTCTCCTTGCTAGTTAAAACATGACTGAATCAAAACCCTAATCCCTTCATGGATCTTTTTCTGGAGATCTTGCTTTTCCCTTTAGGCATGATGTTAGTCATTATGTTACGATTTTGATTATGTGTAGAATATTCTCATTTATGTAGCCACTGACACCTCATCCTGTCATGATTTGAATGCACATGAATGAGTAGATAATGATGGTGATTTATGATGGTAAAAGTAAATGCATGACTTAAATTCACCTAAAGAAAAATCTTCACTCGAAAAACAAGTGGTTACTTTTGAAGGTTTATAAGCTTTCTGGATTTTTTGTTTCCTTCTGCATTTTCTCAAAACCATAGAAAGTTTAACCTTTACAAATATGAAAATAGCAAATTGGGATAACATTATTAATTCGTTCTTTTAAAATTAACAGGGAATTGTAAAGTAAATAAAAGACAGTAATTTATTTTTTACATATTGAAGTCTGTGTGCTTATTCTTAGATCATTTTCTAGTGTGCCTAATAGGATAGTAAGTTGAGGAGCATCGTCTTTGTAATGAATGTGGCAGAAAGAGTAGACAGTAGCCAGATTAGAGGGCGCAAAAGAAAGAGAGCAAAATGGGAGATATCCAGGCCAGGTGCACTTGGGAGCTACAGGAGCCATGTTATATTCAAGAACAGGTTACAATAAAAGAGCTTTGTAAAACCAGGAAGAATGAACTAGAAAGGAATTTTAAAAGAATATCAAGTTATTATTTTCCCCAGCTCTATGCAGCTCACCTCCTAATGCATCATATCTGTAGATACTTTTTTTTTTTGTATCTGTTCCTAAAAACAAACCTCCTAGCAAAATAAGAATAGAAGGCATTTCCATATTACAGTGGTCTTTAACCTACCAGCCTCAGTATTTTACAGTAGTGGAATGGTCAAAAGAACCATGGTACATATAGACACACAGCACACACATAAACATACACTGTGGAGTGAAGTAAAAAGTATCAGGTAACAAGAATAAAGTGGATATACAGGTACTGTCATGGGAAGACTACCAGACACAGGGACAAAAGCAAGATGCAGAGTTACAGGTATATCCTGAACCCAAGTGTGTATGTGAATTTAATTTAAATTTAAAAACTGTACTTCATTCATTGCCTGCAGCGGTAGCCCTGTGGCATCCGATCCCGTCAGATCTCGGAAGCTAAGCAGGGTCGGGCCTGGTTAGTACCTGGATGGGAGACCGCCTGGGAACACCAGAAGCTGTAGGCTTGGGAGAAGGACCTGGCAAACCCCTCCCAAAAATCAATCTGCCATTGAAAACCCTATGAACAGCAGAGAAGCACTGACAATAATGTTTCCCCTGTTGAACAGAGGGTCGCTATGAGTCGGATACCGACTCCACGGCACCTAACAACAACAACAACAACAATATATTGATTAGTTGAAATCTGGAACTTATAATTCAAAACTTTATCAGATATTTAAATACTTTAAAATACAGATTTTAATAAGTTTATTGATCCAACAGTGAAAATGTGGATATGTGCGTTATTATTTAACTCTCAGGCTGTTATAAGATAGAGTCAAAATTTGCATTAGTCATAATGGTGAATGGATCTTATAATGCAAATCATATTGCACAAATACCTTCCTTTTATTAGATTTTGCTTAAACCAAAGTATTTCCTAATTTTTAAAATGTTTTCATGCATTATATGCTAAATTAGATAAATTACAATTCCTAACATTTCAGGCTTGCAGCCTGCAGATGTAGCACTGTGGCCTCCGATATCCTCCGATCTCAGAAGTTAAGCAGTGTCTGGTCTTGTTAGTATTTGGATGGGAGATCACCTGGCAACAGCAGGTGCTGTAGGCTTGGGAGAAGGATCTGGTAGCCCACTCCCCAAAATAAATCCCCCATTGAAAATTCTATGAACAGCAGAGAAACAGTAGCAATAATGTTTTGTCCATTTTATGTAGCATCACTATGAGTTGGACACTGACCTGGTGGCACCCAACAATAACAAAATATCAGGCAAAAATGATAGTTTGTATTTAATATTGTGGAGCAATATATTGTTTTCCAGAATTGTAATCTCTCTCATTCTTTATGTGGCTTATTGATACCTTCTCAATATCTTTTAGGGAAATGTATGTCCTCAATTTTCTTGTATCTGTCATTTTATGCTTCACACATTTACTGGACTCTGTACTTCAGTTTCCCATAAATACTTATAAATGCATTATATTTTATATTCAGCAAGCAAGCTAAATGACAATGTATTTCCTATGTAAGTTATACCTGAATGATTAATTTTTTCTACAGATTATGTTGTTTCATGGGAAACATTCCAATAGATGGAAGTCTGTTAATTATTCTTACTAGACTGCTTCTTTAATGAATATTAAGTAGGATATTAATTTCTCATTTGTGAAGAGTTTATTTACGGATAACTTTAAGATAACACTATAATAAGGGATTTACTTCACTTTACTCCTTTACATGAGATTGAGTTCTGGTCCTATTCACATCACCAGATGGACATATAGCTTTGTATAAATCTTTCAAATTATAAGAGACTTTCTCTTTGTTTATTAAGTGGACAAAAATAATACCTACTTTGTCTTTAGGCAGTTATTGGGTGTAATGAAGAATTCCGTGTTTTATATGCTTCAGAGCATTGGAAATATGCAGTGGTATTAACGCTTTAATTGTTGATACTAAAGTGTCCTTAGCTATATCCTAATTAGCTATCTAACTATATCCTAATTAACTTCCCTTTAATCATCTTCATTAAAATTAGCAAGTGTCTAAAAATGTGTAATATATGACTTTACTATCCATGTTAGTTGCTACGGCTGCCACAGAGTAGATTGAACAATAGAAGTTTACTTTCTCATAGTCCTAGAGGTTAGAAGCCTAAAATCAAGGTGTCTACAGAGAAAAGATCATTTTGAAGCCTCCTTCTTTGGTTTGAGGTCAGTGCCTTATCCTTTTGCTTCACACGGGCTTATCTGTGTTTTAATCTTCACTTCCTTGAAGTTCTCAGCCATATTGGATTAGGACCTATCCTAATGATGTCAGTGAGCCTTAATTATCAGTTAGAGGGCTTAACTCCAAATATAATGACATTCTGAAGTTCTGGGTGCTAGTTCTCATTATATGAATTTGGAGGAGAATTTCTTAATTCAGCTCATAATACTATGTAATGACATTTCCCAAATTTCAGTGTGATGTGCACTTGTAGTTGTTGTTGTTGGGTGCTTGCCCAACTCATAGTGACCCTTGTAGGGTTTTCAATGGTTGATTATTTCTAGATTGCCTCAGGAGTGGATTGCCACATCCTCCTTCCATTTTTGCAGTGTGGGGAATCAAACCCAGGACCTCAGAGACTGCAGAGCAGTCTTCTACCAACTTACCTAAATCCCAGCCCCTAATAAGTTAGACTGGTTAAATACTTTGGGTGGATGATCAATAATATACAAAGAACTTTGTCTGTGATTTGTTGAAATTGTTTTGACTCTTCATCCAAGCAAAGTAATGGTAATTTCCAGGAGGATATTTTAGAAGACAGACTTTCCTAAATTATTTGACCAAGGACTCTGATTTTGTGGCTTATAAAAGGTTTGCAATTGAGGGGTGTACAGCCTTTTGACTTAGCTGGGCCACATTGAGTAAAGAGGAGTTATCTTGGGCTACAATGAATTATATAATACAGTTAGTACATATACATAATAAGTGGAGTCACAAAGAAAATAAATCCTGAAGAACACATGATGTTCAAAGATTTTGTGAGTCCACATTAGTGGCTGACTTGGGCCACATAAAGCCCATGAGCTGCAGGCAAGCCACATCTTGTTGGCATTCTTACTCATGTCATTTTTTAAAGACTAATAAAAATTTGATACTCTTGACATATATCTTAGGTCAAGCTCAATTATAGATTGTGTGAGTAAGTAATATCTGCCATATTCATATGGAGAAAAATTACTCCCCTTGGTTAAAGACCAAGTATAGTATTTTTCTGACCCAAGCAATTAACCTCAATTGACATTATGTTTGATACAAGACAGACTTTTACTTCTAGCTTTGTTCCTCCTACAAGGAAAAGGAGAGTTTTGTGTAACAGTGTTTATTAACTCTTGGGAAGAGATTAATAAGTTATTAACTTCTCTTTTTGTTATAAGATCTAGAGGGACTATGACAAAAGAAGGAAACACCGAGGAACGAAAAATAAGGAAAGGCTCAAATCACATTATGCTTGTAGGTCACATGGTGAAATTCCTAAACTTTCAAGGTATATGCCCTTAACTCTATCATTCCTAATTAAAAAGGTAAGGGTAAGACTGAGGTGTTTTAAAGCTTTAATCAAAATATTAATGTGCATCTTGGAATATAATTATACTCAGAAAGAAAGATGATGTGCAAGAGGTGTGCCACATCTATTAATGAGATTAGACACTAAGGTAAGATGACAAAAAATAAAATAAATGGATGTAGGACATAAAATACAAAGGTTTTTCGATGAATTTTCCTGTCTCATTGAGTTAAAATGAAGACATAAATAGATAGGTAGAGCAGCTAAAAATTTCCTCTTACAAAACTGAAACTCTACACCCATTAAGTATCATCTCCTGATTTCTCCATGTTCCTTATCCTTGATAACCACAAATTTATATTTTGTTTCTGAATTTGATTCCTCTGAGTGGTGCTGTCAGATGTTTTCCTCTCTAGGGTACTCTGCTTTGTGTTGTTTGGATGATAGGTGCCCTCACAGTGTACCCAGTAGGGAGGCTGTGGCCAGAGAACATAGAGTCAAACATAGGTTAAAAGAAACAAAGGTTTATTTACAAAGGGGAAAGGGAAAGGGATTTGGGAAAAGTGGAAAGGGGAGTTAGAGAGGGGAAGTGCTCAGCTGCTGCCTCTGCCTCTGGGGCAGAGACTCCTGGGTGTTGTTGCTCTACGGGCTTATAGGCTTTGCCACTTCAGAGGCCCTTGTGCTTGACTCTCAGAGTCTTGCCTCTTGAAGCTGTCAGTCCGTTGCTCTTTGTCCATCAAAGTGCAGGTCGGGATTGGGTTAGAAGTGGCAGGCAGGTTGAAGTAAGGGTAAAGGGAGGTTGAAGGGAGGCTGAAGAGAGGCTGAAGGCTAGGTGAGTCAGATGAGTATTGGGCCTTGGGCTCTTATGGAAACCCAAGAACTATGAGCTTCCTCTTAGATCTGGTTCAGAAAGAGCTCCTGGGCTCTCTGCTCAGGGGTTTATATATCTTTAAACTAACTGTCTTCTAACTGTCCCCAGATGACAGCCAGCAAATCAAGGGACAGCTCAAGGGCTGCATGAGGGTAAGGGCTCGACCAATCAGGATATGGATGGGGCTCAGACAATCAGGCTGCAGGGAAACCTGAGCTGGCAAGGGCCATCTTGACTCACTTGGTGGGAGTGGGGAGAGTGAGAGACCCAGACGTAGGGCAAAGATGGCCGGTTGCCATCTTGCTTCATAGGGTTCAATGGGGGCAAATGGCCAGGATGTAGTGCAAGGGTCATTTGCCCTGGAGGACACAGGTTGGCCCTCCAAGTAGGATAGATGGGATCCTAAGGTTAGCCATGCTTTGGGTATTCTCTGTTCCCCCAGGAAATCCCGACAGGATGTGTATAAGTGGATTTGTACAATATTTGACTGTTTGAATTAATTTATGTAGCATAGTTTCCTCAACAGTCTCCATTCTTGTTACAGCATGTGTCAGACTTTCCTTCCTTTTCAAGGCTGAATAATATTCCATTATCTCTATGTACGACATTATATCTAACCATTTATCCAACCATGAACACTTTCACATTTTGACTATTTTGAATAATGATTCTATGAGCATGGGTGCACAAGAATCAATTCCAGAGCATGCCTTCAATTAGTTTAGGTATGTACCTAACAATGGAGATGCAGGGCCATACAGTAATTTTCTTTTTTAGTTTTTGAGGAAACACTGTACTGTTTTCCATAGCAGATACTCTCTTTTAGATTACTATCAAAGGTATATAAATGCTCTCATTTCTCTAAGTCCTTGCCAATGTTTGTTTGCATATTTATTTTGATAGTACTTATCCTAAGGGGTGTAAAATGCTATCTCATTGTGGTTTTGACTTATATTTCTCAGATGGTTATTCCTACTGAGCTTCTTTTCAAGTAATTTTTAGCCATTCTTTTCTTAATTAAATCAATACCTGTTTGAGAGCTTTGTCCATTTTTTTTAAGTTGGTCTTTGTTTTTCGTAATTGAGCTAAAGGCACACATTATATATTCTGGCTATTACTCTTTACCTGATACATGATTGGTAAATATTTTCTCACATTTTATAGATTATAATGTTACTCTCGCTTATATCCTTTGATGCACAAATATTTTAATTTTGGTGCAGTCCAATTTATCTATTTTTACCTTTGTTGCCCATACTTTTGGTGTCATATCCAAGAAATGATTACCAATTCCAACATCATGAATATTTTCCCTTAATCATTATTTATAAGTTTTTATAGTTTTACCTCTTGCATTTAAGTCCTGATTTATTTTGGCTCCTGTTTTCTCAAACCACCAGAAGCATACTTTTCATGACTTAACTGTCCAGTGCAGGTGTTGTGTGAACAGCATTCTATACAATGCTTCTCACATGCAGGTTGATTCAATCTTGGGTTCCATCATGCCATAAGGATTGAATTCTTTTCATGCAAGCTGTCAGCATGAAGTAGAAAGAGCAAGCTAAGGATCTCAGTGGAAATTTTAGAGACTCAGTCTTTATTTATTCTTATGGATTTGAATTTCGACCTAGTGTTCTTCAGCTTGAAGGGATCATTTTAATCTTTATCTTAAGGCAAATCTTCTACTGATAGATTCTCTGTTTTATCAATTTACTCCATTTCTCTTTCTTTTTGAAGAATAGTTTTGTTGGATATGGAAATTTTGAGTCATAGTGGGGTTTTTGTTGTTGTTGTTGTTGTTGCTTTTTCAGCACTTTGAATATATTCCCTACAGTCTCAGATCTGCATGATTTCTGATGAGAAATAATCCTTACTGAGCATGTCTTGTGTGAAGCTACTTCCCTTTGGCTGCTTTTGACATTCCCTTTTTAGCTTTAAACAGTTTGATTATGATGTGCTCAGAATAGATCTCTGAATTTATTCTACTTGGACTTCATTGGGCTATTTACAGGGTAAGTTAATGTTTGTTATCAGATTTGAAACATTTTTGTCTATTATCTTTTCAAATATTGTTTTTCTCTGTTTCTCTCTCTTCTTTCCTTTAGGGAACTCCTATTAATATATGTTAGCATACCTCATTGTGTATCTCAGGTCTCTCAGTATTTAATCAATTCTTTTCTGTTTCCTCTCTTTTCTTTAGACTGAACAATTTCTATTGGCCTATCTTCAAATTAGGTGTGGTTCTTCTGTTAACTGAAATATGCTATTGAGTTCATCTAGTGAAATTTATCTTTCATGTATTATACATTTTATCCCCAGAATTTATATTTGATTTTAATCATTTCTATCATTTTATCAATATTTTTAAGCAATGAACACCATGTAACGGACATCCTCAAAGACTCCTCTGTATAATTTCCATTCTTTAGATTTCTTTTTTTGCAGTATTGGGGGTTGAACCCAGGACCTCGCACTTATAGGCTCTGCAAGTGCTGTACCACTGAACTGCACCCCCAGTTCATTTTTTTTAATTTTTCTTTTGAGACAGGATCTTGCTAAATTACTCAGACTGCCTCTGATCTTGAACTCATGATCCTCCTGCCTCTGCCTCCCATGTTGCAGGGATTACAGGTGTGCACCACCATGCCCTGCTCTCATTCTTTAGATCTTTAGGTGTGGTTTCTTTAAATGTTTCCCCATAAGTAAAAATAGCTGACTTAAAGTATTTACCTATACATCCAATGTCATGGCTGCTTTTTTCTTCACCATTCCTATCAATATCACTGCACAAAATTGTCCTTTCTTGGCATTAATGCAAGGTTGAGAGCAGAGCCTTGCTCATACTTTGCAAGCACTCTACCACTGAGCTGTACACTTAGGTCCTTTTATAGTATTTTGTTGAGACAGAGTCTCACTAGGTTTTGCAGGTTGCCTCTTGTTTCCAACTTGTGATCCTCCTCTTGAGTTGCTCGGATTACACGTGTGTGCCACTGCAACTCATGCCCAGGCTTACTTCTTAAATATCAGCATTAAACATAAATTAATCTCTTGTGTAAAGGCATATATTAATACATTCAAAATATTTTCTGGCTATTTTAGAATAGAGTCAAAATTGAGAGGGAATTTAAGAGATAGGATGATCCAAAGAGGTTGGGAAATGAGCAGACCACTATTGTTATCTTCTTCTAGACTCTGGGTAAGACTGAGGCATTTGAGAAGAGCATTCCTATTCTCTTCTCTGGCACTTTCTGAACAGGGCAGATCTAAGGATGAGTTTTGAAGTAGGACACTTTCCCAGTTGTGTCCAATTTGTCTGATCCATGCCTCTACTTATGCCTTTCCTGCCTGTATATATTCCTTTTCTTTGCAATAAAACTTTAGCCTGGAAGAAGTCTATAGAGCATCATTTAAAATCAGTCATAAAATGTAAGCATTTCCTCGGAACCTTTCTAAAGCTATAAAATGCACACAATCACCCATATTCTGAAGATTATTTTGCACAAAAGGTCATACATTTTTTCGGAAGAGTTCATTTCCAGCTCTAGGGTTTCCTACATACATATTATATAATGGAGGCTTTGAACAAGTCTGTTGCATGGGACTCATTATTTATATTAGATATTATCCAAGAATTGTGCAGTATCTAATGATATGGTGATTTCTTTTCTATCATATTCTGTGATATAATAGATCCAAGTTGAATGTATGTCAACATTCAATTTAAACAGAATAAGAAGAGTTTATAGATAAGGTTTTGAACCATAGACTTGTTCTGTTAATCATCATTTTGATTTTACAATCAATATCAATGTGATTCTAGGAAAGTATATGCCTCAGTTTAGTTATTTTTCTATTTTTGTTCTAGAATGCATTGAACATAACCCAAGAGAATCTGAAAATTCCAAATAAACAGATGCATGTCAGGTATGCACTTTAAAATAAAGATAAGGGTCAGCTGGATATTACTTAATGTTTTAGCCTTTGGAAGCCCACTCTGAACACAAAAGGGGATTCCTAGCATCTGACATGTAGCTATCATTTGATCATTAGTTCCATATGCCAAGAAGGAGAGTATGACTGAGCTCAGGAACAGCATCATACTATATTTACATTGTGAATTATCTATCTGTAGGTTACTGATAATATGACAATAGTCAATGTTATATTGGCTAGAATTCTTAGGTAAAAATTAAACAAAATAACCAATATTATGATCCAGAGAGTTCCTCAAAAGTATCTGATAAGTAAATGTCAATGAAGGCTTCAATTTAATTCAATTTTATTTAGTGCTTACTGGGATGATTATAAGGTGGTAGTTTATTTCGTTGCCATGTTCACTTATTTTATTATTTGTTCAGATGTTTCTGCCTAGCTCAAGGATAAGAATTAAAACAGCTCACCTTTATTTTTTGTAATAAGTTATTTTTAAATATTCCCTGCTGATTATTTACCTCAAAGGCAAACAAATAATAGCTATTTGTTTCTTCACACTTTTGCTCCATTCAGCTTCTTATAAGACTAAATGAGAAAGCTAATATAGAAACAATGGCAAAATATTAATTAGTTTTAAAAGTTCACAGTTTAATGTGTATTTTAGATTATAATACTGGAGGAAACTAATTTTCACTTACTAGATTTCATTTCAAAAGTGCCTAATACTCTACTTTTTTCAATAGTGCATTTTACAGCTGATTCTTTTTGATAGAATGCTAACTGTATTATACCCATTTCCTAGATAAGAAATCTCAAGGTAAATATGCAATTCATGTACATTGTAAACCAATATCATATTATATCACAAGAACAAGATCATTCTTATTGTATCATTTTCTTCTAAAAACAATCCAAGAAACTATTGATCCACAAGCAAAATATGAATTCCTCCTCACTATTAGATAATATTCACTTCATGTATCTACATTTGAATAACTATGTTGTAAAAACAAGCATAATCCAAACTGGATTTGCAGGAAGCTATAAAATTGTTTTAAACTGGCCAAGGCAGCTCATGTCTGTAATCCCAATGATTTATAAATTGGAGGTAGGAAAATCTAAAATTTCAAGGCCAGAGTCAGTCTTGTGTAGCTTAATGAGATATTGTCACAAGATTAAAACATAATTACAAAGGGGATGGGGATGCAGCTCAGTGGTAGAGCACTTGGAAATTATGTCTGGGGCCCTGGGTTCAGCCCTCCTAGTGTCACAAAAAAAGTTATAAAACATATATATTTGTGAACTGATATATAAACTAATAATCAGAAAGCCATTTTTATAGATTTTCTTAGAGGAAGGACATGAAGAAAAATAGGAGAAAAATGTAAAAGTCCACTGTATCCCAACCATTTTTACACAAGCACTTTCATCATACCATTTGGTGGTAGAGTATCTTCATTTTAGAAGCAAAAAACTTGAGTATCAGAGAATTCAATAACAAAATACTGATTTGCAGAGCCTGAATTTAACATGAATTTTGATTTCAAACCTTCATTTTATATATTTCAAAGAATACAGAAGAATCAGCCTTAATATTCAATGTGCTTGCAAATTTCAAACATTCTTATTTAAATATATGTTTTATGTTTATGCTACTTAAACATCCCAAATTAAATGAGAATAAGATGAAGGAAGAGGAGAAGAAGAAGAAAAAGAAGAAGAAGGAGAAGGAGAAGGAAAGGAGAAGGAGAAGGAGAAAGAGAAGGAGAAGGAGAAGGGGAAGGAGAGGGAGAGGGAGAGGGAGAGGGAGAGGGGGAGGGAGAGGAGGAGGAGGAGAAAGAGCAGGAGGGAGAAAAAAGATAAATAAAGAAATGTTAAAATAAAATGGAGAAAATATACTTTACATGATGATCCAGGAATTAATTTTTAACAAAACTTAGAACTTTTCTTCTGACTTTTCCCAGTTGTATCTTACTTTAGAATACACTTAAAATGTTTCATTTTCATTTTAAAATTAGATGTGTGAGAGTTTTATTTTTGTTCTGCACCACGAAAAGTAACTGTTTTAAAGTATATCAACAAATTAGATTTCTAGATTTATTTTATAATTAAATAATTAAGAAAACATATTGTACCTCAATTTTTAGTCTTCTAAATTACTGCTTGGAAGAAGATATCCTTTCACTGTATAGTTGAAGGAGAGCAGATAGAGGGCACATTTCCTTCTGTCTACCTGCCCTTGTTACAATTTAGCCTTGACCTTGGCTCATTCATTTTAGGGAATCAACATAGCTGAGCAGGGATCTCATTTGATGAAAAACAGAGGAATGTGATAAAGTTTACAAGGGACAGAGATGGGAGGAGAGTTGACACATTTACAGAATAATCATAACTAATAAAAACAGATTCCTTACCTCCTCCCACATTTTATTCTGTGGACAGATTCGAGGCTAGCATCCATGATCTTCATTTTAAATTTATTGTCTATTGACAGAAATATAGCACATGCTTTCAACACAAATGTATCCCATTACAGAAAAATTCTTACCCTTATGAAATTCCATACTATCAAAGAAAAAAGCAGATAAACTGAAGTTTAATTTTATTGTGCAACATCAGACTACGGTTGCAGGAATTAGCCAAATGGTGAAGGTTAAGCTGAGAATCAGCTTTCACAAGTGTGTCAAGGGCAGTGCAAGAAACATATTTCCTGGAGCTCAGACTGTGAATTCCTTAAATATGGAGAGTTCCTTTTTCTAAGTATTAGAGGCTTTTCCTTCCTTATCAGGGTCCTGAATTTAACACAAAAGACTCACCAAAAATGAGAATTTTTTAATCTGTCTTCAGTCATGTGCATCTTGCACCTGCAGGAGGTAGACCCTTATTAAGTCCTTCTAAGGAGTTGCTCTGGCTCTTACACTGTGAGTCTCACAATTAATTTGTTGGTAAAAACACCTCAGCATATTTTTATTGTTTCTTTTTATAAAATCAATGGCGCTTGGATTTAGCTACCCAATTCAATAGTCTCTATGCTTACTATTTCTACCAAACCACTCCATTGCCCTACATATTACACTAGCTATATTATAAGGATAGTGCATCATCCTCTTCCAATGTACCTATCAAAGCCTCCATGTGAAAGTCCTGGCAATCACATAGCTTTGGAACATCAGACACCATTGAAGTATCAAAACTCTACCCAGAACCAGTAATGAGGTCTTCATTACCATCCAGTCAGCCAAAAATCAACTTCAGAATTCTTTCTTTGTCATCTGCTCCTTAGGACGACTCCTGGTATTAAATGTCTCAAAGTTCTCTAGGTGGTGTGTCTGATTCAGTGAAATTTATGTTAAAGATATATAGGAAGAGTGGTATCAGAAAACAATAAAAATGGAAAAGAGAATGAAGGAAGCAGAAAAGAACAGGGAAAACATCAAGCAATTTTTTTTTCTTTTATCATGACCTGACCTTCGTGTAGGAGTTTTTCCTTATAATTTTCATTCAGCTCCCACATATGAGTGAGAACATGTGATATTTCTCTTTCTGAGCTTGTGTTCATTCACTTAAAATAATTTTCTCCAATTCCATCCATTTTGCTGCGAATGGTATTCTTTCTTTCTTTTGATTGCTGAGTAGTATTCCATTGTGCATATGTACCATGTTTTTTTTTTTTATTCATTCTTCTGTTGATAGGCACTTTGGTTGATTCCATATCCTTGCTATTGTGAAAAATGCTGCATTGAACATGGAGATGCAGGTGTCTCTGTGGTATGATGACACATCTCCCTTTGGGTAAATTCCTAATAGTGTTATAGCTGAGTCATATGGTAGATCAATTTTTAATTTTTTTAAGATACCTCCATATTGATTTTCACAGTGGTTGGGCCAACTTACAGCTCCACCAGCAATGTAAGAGTGTTCCCTTTTCCCCGCAACCTTGTCAGCATTTGTTGTTATTTGTTTTATGGATCTTGGCCATTCTTACTGGTATAAGGTGAAATCTCAGAGTTGTTTTAATTTGCATTTCCCTAATGGCTAGGGATATTGAGCACTTTTTCATGTGTTTCATGGCTTTATGGACCTCTTCATTTGAGAATTGTCTATGCAGTTCCTTTGTCCATTTGTTTATTGGGTTATTTGTTTTCCTGGGAATTTTTTTCTTGAGTTTTTACAAATTCTGGTAATTAGACCTTTGTCTGAACATTAAGCAGTGTTGTGATCTCCACAGGAAATATGCTTCAGTATTATACCACATGAAAATTCAAGAACCTCTGCACAAGGTACACCACAAACTCAGTCTCACAATTTGTAAAATTGAAAAATCAGAAGACTTTTTCACTGAAAGCCCAAATAGGACATGTTTTAATTTTTCAGTGCAATTCATGTCTGTGGCAACTGTTTTATTGTTGTAGTGTGAAGGACAATGGGTAAACAAATGAACATGCCTGTGTTTCAGTGAAATTTTCATCACAAAAACAGGTGGTGGGCTGGATTTAGAGCTACCAAGGAGCTGCAGTTTGCTGCTTCCTGCTTTGGGGAAAACTGGCTGCTCTTTGGCTGAAGGACATCTCCAACAAGAGTGTAATGGAGCGGCTGCTGTTCACATTCCTAGCAGATGGTGGAAAATGGGGTACCTGCAGTGAAGGGGATCTGGGCAGGACACTGTCAGCATCCACTGGATGCGCAGACTCAGGCAAGCTTCTGGGAAGTAGGGACAACAAAACTGATTCTTGAAGCACAGCTGAAGTGAAGGCAGAAGACAGGTTTCATTGCCATGTGTAAAGACCTACAGCTAGTTTGAAATTCAGTGAAAATGATGGGAGATGAAGCTAAGGAGGAAGATGTCTAGGTCAGAGAAGACATTATGCATGTCTCTGAGAACATTGTTCTTTACCTTGTGGGGAATGAAGAGCCTTCAGGAGTTTGAAGGTAGAATGGTCTTTGCAGCGAAGATACTGGAGACACAGGTTTTCATTGCTAAGTCCATCTATCCATCTAGAGATTTCGATTTCTAGTCATTTATTATCCATAGTACTTAATCAAATGTGCTTGTTTCACTTTTCTTTCAGAGCCAACATGTGATGATTTAGATCTAGCTTTGATGTTTCCTATGGATGGATGGTGGCATATATCCTCAAAGTGGCCTTCCAAAAGTGAAGTAAGATTTGCATCTTTGATCAATGGGCTTTTTTCCCCCTCTGCCTTCCTTTGGAATAGCAGCAGATGTTTGAAAGGTGTTTTTCTAGATGTCGGGGTAAAGTTTATGAGCATGATATATAGGCATTTGGTATTGTTAAATGAAGCCAACTGGTCTAGATACAAGTCACACCTTGGTCTATTTAGTCTCAGGCTTTGGCCAAAAATCAAATTCATTTTGTAAAAAAATCTCAGGAAACCATCTGTTTAAATCAGGTTGCTTTAATGTAAATAACTCTTGTGATCTTTTTGAAAAACAAAATACCAACAATGACAACGCCATCATGACTTCTTTTTTGTGGCTTCCCCACCTAATCCATTCTTTCTTCACTATTAAGACCAAAGCTAACAGAGACAACTAAGCCTTTAGGAGTAATCTTCTGCAAATATGGGGGCTGGTTTTAAATGGCAAAGCCCCAGAGAGAGGAAAGCAAATCATAGCTGCATTGGTATCTAAAGTTTAGGCGACAGTTATTTGAAACAGAGTTGTGTCAGCTAGGAAGAGAATATTTAAGAAAGACAACTATCTAGAAAATAAATCTTGCAAGTAGAAGAGGTAGCCTATGAAAAGTAGGTCTAAGCCTGATATATGTTCCTACTTTTTATATTTTCTAAATATCTATAAAAATATTTTCTTTACATGATGTATCAATACAATTATTTTCTTTCACAATCTAAAACAATAAAATACATTTTAATAAAGAAAGTGTGTTTGAATTGGTTCTGTAGATTAAAAAAATGTATGCACAGGCATGTGGCAAACATGTGGATTAAAAAGTTATTAACATGATTATTATTTATGTGATAATTTTGCTCCAAAAGGCTGACTTCAGGTCGTTCTGTTGCATAGTAGAATAGGCCAAATTTTATTAGCTATTCTTTTAAGGCCTGAAGGTCCAGTAAAATTCTGACATGTAATAACTCTATAGACATCTGTCCCCAAACTACCAAGTTGTTTTGGTTTCTGGAGTAAACAATGATAGTTTCTCCTTGCAGTAGGGCAATACAGTGCTCAGTATGATATATAGTAAGAAGAAACAGAGTGGACATTAAGCAGAATAAGGAATTTTTGGGGATTTACAGATTAAAATTACATTTGTACATTGGTGTGGCATAGTAAGATCTTGAGGAGTAAAGTAAGATTTTGTGAAGATTTTTAGAAAGTGTATTGCAGGTTAACAATTATAAAATATCATTAAAATCATTGTCATTGTATTGCCAGATCACCACATAGGATACTTTAATGCTAAACAGTGATCACCATATAGTAAAAGAATATTGCTAAACCCTTCCTCTAGTTCAGCATTCATAGTACATATAGAGATAAGGTAACTTGAACCCTATTTCAGATGAAAGACCAAGGCAATGTCATTAACCCATTGTCAACATGAAAAAGCCTGTAGAAAAAGTGGGCTCAATTCTCCCAACTCCCAGCCTTCTTCCACTCTATTACAAAGCATGGCAACTGGTTTCTATTACAGGGAAGCACAGTAAATTTGGAGCATACAGGTTGCCACACCATTCTGATTCATAAGCAATCTTCCTTCTTGCTCTTCCAGGGTCCTACCCAATTTCATAGTCTTAAACCCCTTCAAGGACATCTCCTATTCCTTTCCTGTCAAGCAAGTGAGTAATTTCTAAATCCCAGGGTGCTAGTTTTAGATTTCTTTATGACCTATACTGCAATAGGATCAATTACTTTGTGTTCTTTTCTTCTATTTTTATATTCTATACTTAGATGCAATACTTTAGATATAATTTTTCATATACAAACACACACACACACACACACACACACACACACACACACACATATAACCAGAAAATAATTCTAGGTCTTTTATCAATCTTTACATGAAATCTATAGCATATGAAATGAGTTTTCTCAAGCACCATGCAGTATAAGCTCAAATAAGTGAAACAAAAATAAGTATGGAACTACAAATTTAATGAAATTGTCTAAGGGTTCACCTGTAAAGGGGGACATCTGAGCCTTGTGTTACCTACATTGATGGAAATCATATCTAACTTAGGAAAGAGGTGGAATAGAAAAAGAAAAGTTGGTGTCTGATTACCTCGACTTTTGATTCCTAGAGTCAACTTTCTTAAGTTGGTGCCATTTCTCTACCTTCTTTATCACCATGTCATTTCTGTGCAGAGGAATTGGATTAACAGATACATTTTATTGAATGAATCCTCATTCATCTTCCTGGATCTTCCCAGGCAAATGCATTCATTATCTGCAAGTTTGGGGCTGTAAATAAAACTTCGTGGTAGAGCACTTGCCTAGCATATATGAGGCCTTGAGTTTGATCCTTAGCGCCAAACACCACCACCGCAAAAAACAACAAAACAAAACAAAAGTGCAAAGTTTAAGTTTATTCTAGCTGCCTTTACTCTAGACAGATATGGAACACCTAAGTCTTTAATTACTGGGAAGGAAAATAAAGTTTTTTTTGGCATTCACTAAGAGAATAACTACTCGATATGTTATCTTCAAGTCAATTCTCTGCCACTGTAGCTAACACTATCTGTCGTCAAATATAACTGGAAAAAAGTTGGAAGCTGGCTTCATGGGTGCGCTAGCATGTGAAAAAGCAGATTCTTACATGCATTGTTCTAACTTTAGAGTGGAAAGGACATCATTGCTACCTACACTAATGGGACCAAGGTCAATGATGATATAGCATGAGATTATTAGATAAGAATAGATCAGTTTTAGGGTCCTAAATTTGGATGAACTGGTAAGTTCTCAATTCCCTCTCTCCTGGGTATAAATTTGCCTAATATGATATGCATGAGAGATTCATTTTCTTATGTATCTGATAAAAAGGGAGATAAATCTGTGTCTTTGGAATGAGTAGGAGTAAATGTTAAAGAATGATATAAGATCACTTTTACATCCATGTAAAGGCTTGGTTTTATACATGTGAAGCTTGGGGTGGGCTGGGTGGGGGGCTGTTGAAGTTGTATTCCTGAATAAATTTGTAGCAATCTAGATCAGGGTGAGGACCAGTACCAATATGAGTGGTGAATAAGTGAGCGGAGCTTCATCTGTATTTACACAATAAAGGTAACATGCTTGAATCATCCTGAAACCACTCCCACCTCTGTTTCTTGGAAAAATTGTCTTCACCAGAACCGTTCCTTCATGCCAAAAAGGTTGGGGATCACTTCTCTAGATGACATCTGATATGATGACATATGAGATAGTTCAGTAGAAAATACTTATTTTTAAAGTTTTAAACTCAATTTGACTACAAACAACAAAATATCTTGGTAATGGTACCCATTTTAGATTTACCTCTCATCTTTGTAGACCGTACTGTTGGTTCAGGCAGTGAACAGTTACTAAATAGGGTTGTTTGGGTATAAGACTATTATGTTACTTGCAGAAATAGCTGAGAAAGACAGGGAGGATTAGGATGGGCAAGGCAGGGCTAACAGCCATCCTAATTTAGACATTAATATGAATGTGACCTGGTATTATCTGTAGGCTGGTAAAATGCAAAGAAATTTGAGTCACAAAAACTATGACAATAACATATTTTATAAAACAAAGAGGGCTGGGATTTAGCTCAGTTGGCAGAGCGCAGCTCTACAGTTTCTGAAGTCCCGAGTGTGATTCCCAGAACAGCAAAACTGGGAGAAGTATGTGGCAATCCACTCCTGAGGCAATCCTGAAACAATCAGCCATTGAAAACCCTGTAAGTATTATTATGAGTCAGACATGACTCGATAGCACCTAACAACATAAAACAAAGCAATTGATGAAGAGCTAGACTACTGTTCAATTTAAAGACTCCTCATTTATAGTTAGTGATTTGTTTAATTTAATTTTTAAATTATTCTTCATATTTCTCTTTTCCTTATTAGAAAATTATCTGACTACTCTGCCTTGTTTCTAAGATTTTAATTAAAATCCTCAAATACAAACCACTTCACATTTTAAAATCTTTTGTTTTGAAGAAATTAAGAAAATCTAAAAGTCAAAAGAAATTGAAGAAACAAAAAATACCACAGTTGACTTCAAAACCAGAGCACCAAGTTCTGAGGTTTCCTTTGACTTTTCCCATCAGGTTCCTAACAGTTTAGACTGCGTGGTTAGATCTCTTGCATCTGAAGTTCAATTCTACTGCATATGTTTGATTCTACGACTTTATACGGCCCAGACTGACAAAAAGAAAAAGACAAGATATATGAATCTGACTACCACACACTGTATTGTCTCCAGAAAATATCTGAAGGAAAATGGAGGGAAGAATACCATCCAACTGATAAAACCAATAATTTAATTTAATTCTAACTCTAGTCATTTAAACATTTTTGGTAAATTGACTCTGTATTCCTTCCATCTTCTTTTGAGATTTCCTGCCTGTTTAATATTTTCACTGCAGAATTCTTCACTATGGCCACTCAAGGCTTGAATTTTTCTTCAAATCTCTAAGTTTGAGAAAAACAGAGCATGTTCTTCCCATTTGGTTTTCTATCTCCAACTCTCTGTACATGTCAGTATAATATGTGATGTTGTCTTCTTGAGCTTCCCTCTGAAATTTTCTGTTTAGTTAACTTCATCATGTCTTCCTTTTACTTTGTTGTTGTTAGGTGCGGTTGAGTTGTGTCCTACTCATAGCGACCCTCATAGGGTGAATTCCATGTGCATGTTGTTGTTGTTAGGTGCCGTCGAGTCGGTATCCGACTTATAGCGACCCTCATAGGGTTTTCAATGGCTGATTTCTTCGGGATTGTTTTGGGAGTGGATTGCCAGGCCCTTCTCCCATTTTTGCGGTGCTGGGAATTGAACTCGGGGCCTCAGAGACTGCAGCCCAGCGCTCTACCCACTGAGCTAAATCCCAGCATTGTTGTTGTTAGGGGCCATCGAGTCAGTATCTGACTCATAGCGACCCTCATAAGGTTTTCAATGGCTGACTGTTTCGGGATTGCCTTGGGAGTGGATTGCCAGGTCCTTCTCCCATTTTTGTGGTGCTGGGAATCGAACCCGGGACCTCAGAGACTGCAGCGCAGCGCTCTACCAACTAAGCTAAATCCCAGCCCCAGCATGTGCATAGTCACCATTTATGCTAATGGAAAAATATAACATATGTTGCCTTTATGACAAAATTGGGATGTACATATATAGATAGATAAACTCACAAAGAAGACATGCAAATAGAAAGGAAACCATTGGTGGGTAGGAAGTGGATGCATGGGGAGGATCACGAGAAGTTAAGTGGAGAGTAAATATGAGCAACATACAATGAAACGCATGTATGGAAATGTCATAGTGAAACCCATTAATTTGCACATTAAAAATTACTAATAAAAAAACTTTTAAAAAAGTATTTGCAATGAAAAAGTCATTGGTCTGACAAAATTCCATCAAGCTAACTCTCCTTCATTTCTGTCACCAAGACCATATTTTCCAACTACTGAGTCTTGTTTCCAACTTTTGCTTTCCAATCGCCAGTATTTATCAGTGCATCCTGATTGCATGTTTGATCAATTTCGGGCTGCAGAAGCTGGTAAAAATCTTCTTTCTTCATTTGTGGCCTTAATGGGTGTGTAAATTTGAATAATAGTCATCTTAATTGGCTTTCTTTGTGTTGTTGTTAGGTACCCTGGAGTCCTGCCCAACTCTTAGGGACCTTCATAGGGCTTTCAATGGCTGATTGTTTCAGGATTGCCTCAGGAGTGGATTGCCACATCCTTCTCCCATTTTTGGATAATATTCTATCAATGACATCATTGTACTTTAGGACAGATCTTGAGATATCTTTTTTGACAATGAATGCAACACCAGTTCATTTTAATTTGTCATTCTTGATATAGTAGACCATGATTATCTGATTCAAAATGGCCAATAAGAGTCCATTTTAGCTCAGTAATTCTTAGAGTGTCAATGTTTATGCACTCCAGTTCACTTTTGATGATTTCTAATTTTCCTAAATTCATATTAAACACACTCCACATTTTAATTACTAATGGATATTTACAGTTTCTTCTTCTTCTTCTTCTTCTTCTTCTTCTTCTTCTTCTTCTTCTTCTTCCTCTTCTTCTTCTACTTTTGTGGTACTGGGGTTTGAACTCAGGGCCTCATGCTTGCTTGCCTTGCAAGTGCTGTACCACTGAGCTGCACCCCAGCCCATATATATTTTTTTTTACTTTTTGAGACAAGGTCTGGCTGAATTATGCAGACTGTCTCTGATCTCAAACTTGCAATCCTCCTGCCTCTGCCTCCAACGTCTCTGGGATTACAGGCATGTATCACAGTGCTGGGTTCAGTTATTTTTTCTTATTTTGAGACATGCCACATCAGCAAAAGGAGTTCCCAGGGGTTTTCTTCCATTGCTATCATCAATGTAGACTCTACTCTGAGGACACAACTCTTTCCCAGTTGTCTTTTGAATCCCTCCTAACATGTGGGGCTCATTTTCCAGGACTATGTCTGACTGTGTTTCTCTGCTATCCAGGTTTTCAATAGCTAATTGTTTCAGGAGTGGGCTGCTTGGTCCTCTTCTCTTGTCTGTCTTAGTTTGGGATCTCAGCTGAAACCTGTCCACTGTGAATGGCTCTGATGGTATCTGAAATACCAGTGGCATAGCTCTCACATCACAGCAACACTCAAGCCCTCAGAGTATGGCAAACTTATAGAGACGTGGGTTGTCTATTTATGGATTGTATAAATTTAGTTGCCAACATTGTTTGTTCTTAAACAGAAAGCAGAGACATAACGATAGTCTTTAATTATAGCTTCTTTTTTGTTTGTTCTAATGGAAAGTACTGATGTTCTAATTTATTTTAGTACCTTGGGATTTGAAGGGAAGACCTCACACATGCTGGCAAGTGCTTTAACATTGGACCACATCTCCAGCCCTACTTTCTTCCTTCAAAAATTTTGAGATGGGGTTTAAATTGTGAAGCCTGCTTCTTGCCTTAAACTTGCAATCCTCATGCCTCATCCTGGGATTATAGGTGTTTGTCATAGCACTCAGCCTCTTTAAAAACTTGACACTTCAGGAAATTATTAAAAACAATTTTTTTGTCATATTGAGCACTCTTAGATAATTGCTAAGATTTTGGGGTCATCTTAGCTAGAGGTCTTAACAAAGACATATGAATATCTTAATTTTTTCTAGATGAAACAAATATTCTTTATCAATTCTTATTAGTTTTCCCAACTGCATAGACTTTTTAATTATTTTTTATTATTTTGAATCAGGCCTTGCTGAGTTGTGTAAGCTGCTTCTGGCCTCGAACTTGTGATCTTTCTTGCTCTTTCTCCTGAGTTGCTGAGATTACAGGTGTAAACCATTGTACCCAGCTCCAACTGTATAATTTTTCAATTGCGTATTTTGTATTTGAGCATTTTTCTTCAATAGAATTTTTTGTAATAATGGATATATGGATATATGTGCACTTCAATATGGTATATGTTATATGTGCACTTCAATATGGTAGCTACAAGTGGCCATGTTGTTGTTGTTAGGTGCCATCCAGTCATGTCAGACTCATGGAGACCCATATTAGGTTTTCAACATCTGATTGTTTGGTATTGCCTTGGGAGTGGATTGCCATGTCCTTCTCCCATTTTTCCCATGCTGGGAAACAAACCTGGGACCTCAGAGACTGCAGAGCCATACTCTACCAACTGAGCTAAATCCCAGCACCCAGGAGGCCATAGAGGACTTAAAATGTAGTAGGTTTGAGTGAAGTATTGAATTTCTATTTGTATTTAGTCTTAAGCAAATTCAATATAAATACTCACACATGGCTAGTGTCTACCACCTGGAAAATGCAGCTATAGAATATGAATTTAGATTTTGGTTATGTGTAGCCTTACTTGATACAACTGGTTTTATTGAAGTGATAATTTAAGCTTTAACCTTGAGAAAGATGGCAAGGGTAGTTAATCTCTAACATCAGGATCTGCACTTTCTTATAACAAATTAATTGATGTCTTTTGTCAATAAAGAATAACAAGTTTCCCTTGTGTGTATAGATTTGTAGTGAAGAACTTAACTGCTGTTAGAAAATATGGAGTTTCTTTATGAAGACAATTTAATAACATGTTTTGAAGACGATTTAGGGGGTAAGACTGACAGGTACTGTTTAAGAAGAAAAAAAAATTCACATAACTTTGTCCATTAGCTTGGAATGTGGGATGGTGAGGTTTTTGGAAAGACTCATGTTATTCAGTCTCACAGATGATCTTATTCTACCAACTGTTAGTGAAGTTGTTGTTCTCTGTTTACCTTACAAATACAATCCACTGGTTAGGTATTATTCACTTCTCCAGGGATATATCAAGATTCTAAAAAACCTGCTTTATATTTCTTTCTGTCTCTGTAAGAGGTGTGCACACAAAATCAGAGACATTGCTGGGGATGAAAACTACAGGAGGCAGAAATCTGAAGGCATCCTTCTCCATGCTCCAATTAGGCAACATGCCAGTCCCCTCTTTACTTTCTTCCATGAATTCATCTCCTGAATGTTGGTAGAGGAATGGACTCAGTATTGACTTTCAAAACATTGTGTATCTCTCTAGCAGCTGATCATTTTCTCTTATTTTACAAAGTCCTTAAATTTTACCCTGTGGTGTTAGATGTTAGTGACTGATCATTGGAATGTACTCAGGAGCTTAATGATTAGAATTTTATGTTTTCCTTCTGTCAACCTGAGCTGATCCCAAGCAAAGCACATGGGATAAATGTTGACTCAGCTATATCCACTCTGTAAAGGGCTTTACTTTCTGTGTCCCAACATTTTAAAGCACATACAGGAAACAATACAAGTGAAACAATTTCTACATGTGCCACCCTTCCAAAATCAATAGCACTTCAATTGCCAAACAGATTCTTTAAATTTTAATGAAGAGTGGATTAGTTGGTAGAATGGGAGAAATTTAAACCTGTATCATCAGATAGTCTAGGCACCTTACAATGTTTCTTGAAACCTATTGAGAAACTTTCTCTGATGCACTGTGCTTCAATGTCCTACATTAATAAGTAAGAGATATTTAAATAATTTCAAAGGGAACAGCAGTCTTTTCATGGCTACATGTGATTACTTATTACATTGTATATTTGCAGGCATTTCTGCAGTCACTGCTTTCCAATAGAGATTGTTTGCAATGAAATTGGATTGCATTTTGAGGGAACAGGAGGTCAGTGACACTTTATTTCCCTGATTTCATCTTCCATTATCCTAAAACTACTGAATCTGGCTTCAGAAACACAATCCAAATGAAGATTTATATAATTAACAATGAAATAATTCTGTAAAGAACCTCTTGTTCCTATGCAACTTTAAAACAAGTTTAGTTACATAAACAAAAATACATAAACAAAAAACAGGTATGAGTTTAATGTTGCAGTTTTCAAGTTGGATCTAACAGGTTTTTTTCCATTTTTATCTGCAAAAGGCTATCAAACAACATTTAAATGTATATGTGTATATACATGCATAATTTCTTCATACATTTACTTAGTGAAAAGTGGAGTCACTTTCTGTCAACAGTTCTTAACTCTCCTCCCAATTGATTTCTTGTCACCTAAGAAGTTATCTGATTTAGCTAAAGGGATTTTTGTAAGTGAAGTCCTCACTAACAAAGAAAGAGTTGCATTTCTGGCTCTGTGTGTGATTTTTATTCATTCATTTGTGGAATGGATATTTAAAGAACACATTCTGTGGGGCAAGTGCTCTTCCCAATATTGTATAAAAGGAGACAAAAATCTCTGCACTCATGAATAATTCCATTCTAAGGGGAACTATAAAACAAACAAGTTTATAAATAAAATACATATTATATTATTTTGGAGCAGTGCTATGAAGAAATATCAAGCAAGGAAGAGGATAAGGAGTATCATGCTGGCATTGATGGGTGGCTACAATTTTAAATAGGATGATTAGGAATGTCTCTTTGTGAAAGTGACACATGTAGACAAGAATGAATGAATGATGAAAAGATATGAATCATTCAGCTATCTAGTTGGAGGTTGCTCCAGGAAGTGAATAGAATTGCAAACATCCTAAATGGAAGCTGGAGTGAAAATAGAACAGCAAGGAGGTGAATGTGCCTGGAGCTGAGTAAGGAAAATGGGATTAGGAAATTAGGCCAGAGAAATGAGTAAGGTAGGGACAGAAGACAGAGTATAGGGAGCCTATTTGATGCTTATAGAGTCAGCCGTTACTCTGCACCATATGGGGAGATACTGGTGAATGCTGGACAAAGTATTCCATGACCTGACTTCTGTTCTAACAAGCTAACTGGGTATGCTGTGTTAGTAATAGTCTGTCAGACAATTAAGGCAGAGATGATGTCTGTAAAATCCTAGCAAGAGATAGTAGTTGTTTGAATCCATATCACAGCTTATAAAAGTAGTTAGATCCTGAAGATAGTTTGATCATAGAGGAAACTCAAATATAGCAGGTATATTTAAAGTGGGATATTGGCCAGGTAGCTAATTTAAGTTTTCTCTGACCTGGTATCTATACAAAAATTCAGTGAGTGCAGACAAAAAAAGAAGTAAGATGTACAAATCTGTACTCAGAAAAAGATTCCAGGCTGAAAATTTTAAATTTAAAATCAACAGTCATCAGCTTCTTTAAACCACAAAACTGAATGCAAGCTCTCTAAGCTACTGTGAGATAGTGCATGTACACAGAACAGAGAACAGGCCCAAGAGTGATCCCTGAGTCACTGGAAAAGTTCAGAAAATCAGAGGAAATAAATAAAAGTAAAAGATGGAGTGACCAGCAGAGGAGAATCTGCTGACCTGGAAGGGAAGCCAAGAGAGTGTTTCAAGAGGAAAAAATGATAAGCTGTGTCAAGTGCTGCTGATAGATCCAGCACTGAAGATTGAGAATTGATCTCCCTCTGAAATTAGCAGCTCACTCGAGACATTGTCAACAACAGCCTAGGTGAAGGCTGATGGAGAAAAGGTCCATTAGGATGTTGGCAAGTGCAGAAAAATAGGAAGGTAGCTAGAGTGACTTATTGGATAGAGAGAGGTGATTTGTTGGTTTTCAACAAAGTCAAAGAGTAGAATTGTATAAGAAAATTCTGACTATATGAAAAAGGTGATTGTTGGTGTTAGGTGCCATAGAGCCAGTATCCAATTCATAGTGACCCTACATATAACAGATGAAACAGTATTGTTACTGCTTCTCTCCTATTCATAGGGTTTTCAATGGCAGATTGTATTTTGGGAGTGGGTTTTCAGGTCCTTCTCCCAAGCCTACAGCATCTGGTGTTCCCAGGCAGTCTCCCGTCCAAGTACTAACCAGGCCCGACCCTGCTTAGCTTCCAAGACCTGACGGGATCAGATGCCACAGGGCTACAGCTACAGGCGAAAAATCTGATAGGAAAAGTATAAATGGACAGGATTGGTTGAGATGGGATCAAGTACACCACATTCATAATGACAGGAGCAAAACCCATTCATGAGATGTAAAGAAAGAGGTAGAGAAATGAGAGGAATGGTGGAAATTTTCCTTTATGTACTTCTCTTTCCTTAGTCTAGAAAGTAACCTTAAAAGATTTTGTCAAGATTTATCTGACAACAATTACATAAACCTATTGATTGTTTTTAATCTGGAGATGCCATATTGAATTTATGTCATCAGAAAGAAGTGGAAAATTCCAAGTATTTTTATGGTAGATACACTTTTGATAACACAATAACTTTAGATTCAATGTCTGTTTTTTAAAACATGTATTCTAAATATATTTTCATCAAAATTGTCCAGCTATAGTTTCAGTTCATTCAGTTTATAAAGCACATCTGTCATATAATCTAGCTGGAAAACCAATTTCTCATTTTCTAACCAAATGTCCCACTGAGAAATATTTTTTAAGGAAATTTTGGTCTTCTTTTTCAACTCAAGCAATACTATTCGTGCATGTCTCTGTGGCCTTCATTGCACTCTGAATTTTAATTTTATTATATGTAAGTATAAGACTCAGGCTCAAGACATATATTTGTTCTCTTCATGAACAAGCCACTGTCATCTTCAATTTCTTAGAAAAATGTCTGCTTCATCTCAAGAGGCATTGCTTTTTTAGAGGAATCCTTTATTTGATAATATCAAGGGAAATGAAGAGGATAGGTAGCTAAATAAAACTTTTTAGTACTCATATCATTTTATAATTCAGTGCTATTTACTTGGATTGCAGAATGTAGTACAAAGCTTATTCCTTCTAAACCCCGCGTCTGTCAGCTTGTCATGCTGTGGGGGCTTGTGTGTTCCTGTGAGGCTAGAGCTATGCTTCTGGTATTTCAAATACCAGCAGGGCCACCCATAGTAGACAAGTTTCAGCTGAGCTTCCAGATTAAGACATATGAGGGAGAAGGACCTGATAGCACACTCTTGGAACAATTAGCTATTGAAAACCCTATGCATAGCAGAGAAGCACTGTTAAATCTAGCCTGGCAGGTATTCCAGAAGTGCCTGGGGAAGAGTATCTTCTTAAAGTAGAGTCAACCTTAGTGATAATAATGGAGAAAAACGCCTGGGACTTCCTTTTGCTGGTGGGACCAGGATTCAAATTAGAAGATAAATAGTGGCTGAAAAAATGGGGTCAAATGTAAAAATATCATATGTGTGGCACAGTGCTGGTAGTATTTCATTTTGCTGTATTTAGGGTCAGATCTGACTCAGTGCCTAACAAGAACAACTATTTCTAACATCATGGCATCAAAAAGAAAACAACAACAACAACAACAACAAAAGCATGTCCCAGTGATATGCTTTGATTATAAGAGTTTTCTTACTATTAAGGTTTTAAATGGGGCTGATACTTAGGTCAGTTGGTAGAGTGTCACTTTGCTGTCTCTAAGGCTCTGAGTTAGATCACCCGCACCACAAAAATGGGAAAAGGACCTGGCAGCCCACTCCCAAAGCAAACCTCAAATAATTAACCACCGAAAACCCTATGAGGGTCATTATGAGTCAGACATAATTCAACAGCACCTAACCACAACAAGGTTTTAAATCCTGAAATTGTTCTTTCTTTTGTCTGGTTCCCACAGGTTTGTATATAGAGCAAAACACCATGGTAAATTGGAAGGTACAAGATGGACCTTTTGTGAAATGATAGTAGATAATCATTAAGATGCAATAGGAAAGATAAACCCGCCTCCTACCTACATTCTGGGCATATTCTTAGACCAATGTAAGGAGAAATGCTAATGGATAAAATTTGCATCTGGAAATTGGTCCTTTTAGAACTTATAAAATGTCATTAGAAAGCTTTATACACTCCTTTACCTATTCATGGGTCTAGAAGAAAGGGTGAATGGATATGGAAAGTCTTGGTTCTCAATTCAAAATCATTTTACCCTACAGGGTACATTTGGCAATTCTTAAAGATACTTTGGTTATTAAAAGCCAGAAATGCTACTAAAATATAGAAAAAATCCAATTCCCATATCAAAAAATTTTCTAATAAAAAATGCAAAAAGTGACAAGATTAAGAAACCCTATTATAGACATTTGTATTGAAAATGACATAAAAAGCCCAGCCTTATTGTCACTTGGAAATTTGCTACAAATGCACAGTGTGCAGTGATTCATGTGTATATTAATATCTGTGAGGCACTGAACTAGACAAAAGCAATAGGATTTCCAGCAATCCTGATAGCCCAGTCTGCAACCATTTCAGGTGTACAATGAGAAATGTTTTTATACTGTCCAGAAAGTTTTATTTTCCTCTTTTCAATTTTGTGAGAAATGAGACCAAATTATTTTTGTATTGATTAGTGACGCTAGTGTCATGCATTCTTAAAGAATAATAATGAATTAGATATTAAAAACATCTTTTTGAAAACAGAATTATGTTTTAAAGTATCACCCATTATAATGAAAAAACTTTTTGTTATCTTGTTATTTAAAGAAAAAATTGAATTTAAAAAGTTTAGGCTACTTGAAAAGATAAAACACATTTTCTAACATCCACCTCACAGCCATTTTTTTTGGTACAGGGGGTTGAACCGAGGGCCTTGCACTTGTAGGCTTTGCAAGTGCTGTACCACTGAGCTGCACCCTCAGCCCATTTTTAAACTTTCTTTGAGACAGGGTCTTGCTAAATTATGCAGACTACCTCTGGTCTCAAACTTGCAATCCTTCTGCCTCAGCCTCCTGAATTACTGGGATTACAGGCTTGTGCCACCACCGCCGGTCCACCTTGTAACCGATTTATATATAAACATCGCTATTCCCCTCATTTTGTTGGAGTGGGTTGTTTTCTCACAATTCAACAAAAATCTTCACAACAAAAATACTTATTTTTACTTGTTTTTTAATTTAGAATTTTTTAAACAAATAGAAGTGAAGATGGATAAAGCCTATAACAATTATTAATCTAAAATATTGCATATACTGTGCAATGAAATCCTAGTTAGAGCAGAATTTGTAATACTAACACATTTTTCTCTTTCCAAACTATTCTCTGGTGATAAAAATCATTCACTTTTTCAAGTTGGCATAATGGCAATTGAAAAATTATAATTTCTATTCCCTAAAATTAGCTTTAAATTCTATCAAGCTAATAGTATTGTAACTTATTCCAGAAATATCTGATATTCTCACAGGGATTTTCTGCCTTAAGAAAATCTGGCATAGCAAAGAATATTGTATTTCAGTAAAAACTACAGTGTCTTGAAAAAGTCCAACCAATTCATGTTAATGAAAGTTTCTTTCTTATTAGTCCATAACTAACAATATTTAAACTTAATTTATTTAACAGAATTCCATTGGAATAAAATAAATGCTAAATCCATATTAAAATCTTCTTATAAAAATGTGCCGCAGAATAGAGATTTTATAACCTCATTTAAAATTATCTTTTTTATTTAAGTCTCCTATATTCTTAATCAAGCCTGCAGCCATATCACTATGGCATCTGATCCCATCGAGTCTTGGAAGCTAAGCAGGGTCGGACCTGAATTGTACTTGGATGGGAGACCGCCTGGGGAAACCAGGCTCTGTAGACTTAGGAGGAAGACTTGGCAACCCACTCCCAGAAAACAATCAGCCATTGAAAACCCTATGAATAGCATAGAAGCATGACAGTAGTGTTTCAACTATTGTACATATGGACACTGACTCCATGGCACCTAACAACAATAATTTGCAGATAGTCTTCAAATGTGAATATACAACATAATAAACACTTAAGATGGCCAAGCCAATGGAAGAACAGAGTGGAGGTATAACTTAATATGACACTATGGAGAACTTAGTACATAGTGGGAAACAAATCCAATATCAGCAGATTTATAGTCAAAGACTAGTTAGATTTTAAAGAAAATATAAAATTTAAGCTTTCTTTATGGAGTCAACATATTTTGGGTTCGTTTTCAATTAAAAGGGCTTTAAAAATCAAGAAAACAAATTGTAATTTTGATTTCAGGTCTTTTATGTGAGTGAGTTAGTTAACCCTTGGACTAACAATTTCAAGTCAAAATATATGATAGTAAGTATTTTATTTATAGAAACTTCATTACAATGAACAAAACAAGAAGATGATTAGCAAAATAAATGGAGTATATGAATTTGTAAAATATTTATGCCTAACGTAGAAATATATCATAAAATTGATTTTTTTGATCCTCATAGTCACAGGAAGGCTATTGACTTCTAAGGATATTTTTCCAGTTGATTTCCAAGCTATATGTTGTTATTAGCACAGAAGTTTAACTAAAATAAATTTTTTTCCTGATCAAATATTATTTTCTCTATTAGACCAAGTCTCAAAAGTAATCCCATCACCACTGTCAAAAGTTGTGTAAACTAAGGTTTATTTTTGCCTAAGTTGATTAATAGAGGCTGGGATTTAGCTCAGTTGGTAGACCACAGCTCTGCATTGTCTGACGTCCCAAGTCCGATTCCCAGCACTGCAAAAATGAAAGAAGGATGTGACAATCCACTTCTGAGGCAATCCTAAAACAGTCAGCCATTGCCAACCCTACAAGGGTCACTATGAGTAGGATAACACTAGACAGTGTTGGTTAATAAACCAATTGGCTTGGTAAAATACGTACATAAAGAGTTTGATGTGGTAAATATTCAAAGAACTTCATAGCAGGTACGCTGATTAAAAGAGATTTTTCCCAGATGGGAAACACAGATGTACTCTCTTACACACACACACACACACAATACACATGAACACAAATGCACTAAAAAGAAGGTGGAAAAAAGATTGTTCTGGAAACCAATGAAGGTGGATAATCTAGTTAGGTTGTGACCATAGTAGGGAATAAATGTACTACTACTTTATATAAAATGATGGAGGTACATTAGAGGGGAATTATTAAATGTATTTTGAAGGAATAAAGAGGACAACTATAACTAAATATGGTGAATCTAATAAAGTCGATTATTATGCAGAATTGAATATAGGCTGGAAAGAAACACATGTAATTCCATAAACATAATCAGAAGAAGTCATGGATCTCCACTTCCAGATAACTCAAGAATGTGATTCAGTCCTTCACCCTTGAAACCAAAATTCATATTGGCCAGGATTGTCCAGAGAAGTAGAATAAATACAACATTTGTGTGTGTGTGTGTGTGTGTGTGTGTGTGTGAAATATATATACATATATGTAAAGAGATCCATTTAGAGCAATTGGCTCACACAATTATAGAGGGATGGAAAGTTAAAAATCTTATGGGGTAAGCCAGAAGGCTGAAAACATAGGAAAGAGATATACTTAGCTTCCAACAACATACTGCTAGAGAATTCTCTCTTGTTTAGGGAGATGAGCATTTTGTTCTATTGGACTGATTGGATGAGGCTCACCATATTATGGAAGGCAAATGGGTTTTGTCATAATATAACAATTAAATGGAAATCTTATCCAAAAGAGCCTCCCAGAAACATCCAGAACAATGCCTGACTAAATTTCTGAGCTTCATGGTGTGGGTAAGTTAACATGTAAAATTAGCCAGTACTAGAATGACTTGATGCAGTCCTAGGAGCTCTAACAAAAGAAGTCGTGAATAATCATTTTGTGGGTCATCAAGAATGTGATTCAACCCTTCCGAGAATTGTTTCTTTCTATTTCCCACTCCCTGCTTCCTGTGAGTCTTCTTTCCTTTTCAGATATTTGTTTTCATTTGTACAAGTTATTTTTGTCATCAGAACCATCTTAATGAGAATTAGAAAGATTAGTCAATTTCTAAGTAAAGAAATTACATAATTTACCAGTCTGTAGTGGGGTAAATTTTAAAGGACTTATCCCCTTCCACCATACAGATATCAAGGTTAAAAATTTGGCTGGAGAACTGGTTGGACCTCAGCTATCTCTTGGTCCCCTGCACCATGGTCTCAGCCTTATCCTCTCATTTTCTTGCTCTTCTTAGTCGGAACTTAAGTTTAACATGGCATCTCATTCCTATAAAGCTAATCATCCAGACCATTTTTTTTTGGTTTCAGTTTCTTCAACTAATTGTTTTATTGTCTCTGTATTTCTAGGTTCAAATACTAAGAGAGAATTCAGCCAATGTCATCTTTCTGACCTATGTCTTGTGTTATGAATTGGATATTGTAGGGCCAACTGAAGCCAAAAGTCAGGTGTGAGGTCACTCAATACTTTTGAAAAAAGATATTTGGAATAATGACCAAATTGTCTGACTTAAAAATGCAGAGCACTTCTTTGGGACTGCTTTCGAAAATAGAAAAAAAAATCTGATTATTTGCTTAAGGGATATTCTTAAACATTATCTAGAAGACTTCTTTTTTTTTTTTTTATTAGAAATTTTTAATGTACATCATAATGTGATTCATTTTGACATGCTTTTCGTTGTGACAATTTTCATATATGCAATTTGATAAGCATTATTCATATAGGTTACCCCTTACGCTCCTCTATGTTTCCCCCCTCCCCCCTTCCTATCTAAGTTTCCCATCCAAGTCTTCTCTATCTTTTACT
>VMDO01010347.1:0-40429 GCA_007922755.1 Pedetes capensis
AAATGAAATAGGGTCATTCGCAGCAAAATGGATGGAATTAGAGAAAATTATTTTAAGCGAACGAACACAAGTTCAGAAAGAGAAACAACACATGTTCTCACTCATATGAGAGAGCTGACTCAAAATTACAAGAAGGAAAAATTCTACTCAAAGGTCAGATCACATTAAAAGGGGGGGAGGGAAGATAAGAATGAGGTCACTATAAATAGACTAGAAATCGCATGTAATTGTTCTAACAAGATGGAAACAAAGACCACTACAGGAAAAGTTTCTGTCTTAAACAGAAATGGAACCCAAGGACATATAGAAAAATACTATATAGTAAAAGATAGAGAAGACTTGGATGGGAAACTTAGATGGAAAGGGGGTGAGGGGGGGAAACACAGAGGAGGGTAAGGGGTAACCTATATCAATAATGCTTATCAAATTGCATATATGAAAATTGTCACAATGAAAAGCATGTCAAAATGAATCGCATTATGATGTACATTAAATTTTTCTAATAAAAAAAATCAGATCAAAAAAAAAAAAAAAAGAGAGAGAGAATATTAGGTGTCTCAAACCTGTGAGGTACCTTCAATTTTATTCACAGTCACATGAGAGAAGGGTATTTCCAACCTCCTTCAGAAAAAGACTGTGGTCTTGTACTCCATATTGTATATGGTTTGTTTTTTAACTTGAAGATTTTTAAAATCTATAATATATAAATGGTTAATTAGAATCTCAATGTAAAAAACCACATTACTCCATGATTATTCAATAAAAAATTGTTTTCAGCTGGGCGCAGTGGCACATGCTGTAATCCCAGTAATTTGGGAAGCAGAGGCAGGAGGATCACAAGATCAACACCAGAGGCAGTCTGCATAATTTACTGAGATCCTGTCTCAAAAAGTGAAAAAATGGGCTGAGGGTGCAGCTCAGTAGTACAGCACTTGCAAAGCATGCAAGCCTGGGGGCCTGGGTTCAACCCCCAGTATTGCAAAAAACAAAATGAAACAATAACAATAAAAAAACACCATTGCTTTTAAGCTGGTTGTGGTAGTACAAGTTTGTAATCCTAATGACTTGGGAAGGGAAGGCAAGAGGATCATAAGTTCAAGGCCAGAGGCAGCCTGTGTAACAGCGAGACCCTTACTCTAATTAAAAATTTAAAGATGGGCTGAGTGTGCAGCCTAGTGGTAGAGCACTTACAAAATGTATGCGAGGCCCTGGGTTCAACCCCCAAGTACTGTTAAAAAAAAAAATGTTTTCAGCAGCTCATTATTTTGTGCATGTCTTCCTTGTTAACTTTTCATTATAACATTAAATGAGTTTATGCTGAGGTAAAGGTGATTTATTGTGTTAGGATAAATCCTTTCTTTCCAATATTGGAACAGCTGTAATAATTCAGGGTTAAAAAAAAAAACACTCTTTCAAGAATCTTTAAAAACACCATTCTAAATATTCTAAAACACTGCTAATTTTGTCTAGATTTTAAATAAGACTCCAATGAAATTATATGAAACACATATTCTGATGAATTAGAACAGTCTTGAGAATTAGCAGTTTTATACTATTTCTTTATAAAATTGTGGAGGAGCTGGGCATAGTGGTTTACGTCTGTAATCTTAGCAACTTGGGAGGGGGAGCCAGGAAGATATTGAGTTCAAGGCCAGAGGCAGCTTGCATAACTCAGCAAGACCAAGACTCAGAATAAAAAAATAAATAAATGGGCTAGGGGAATAGCCCAATGGTAGAGCACTTTGCAAAGTATGTGCAAGGTCCTGGGTTCAACCCCCAAATACTGAAAAAAAAAAAAAAATACCGTGGAGGACTATTATAGAAATTGGTGTCAATGATTATTTTAAACTTTGGCTTCATTAGCTGCAGGAAACATTCTACTCCTATACAACTTATTGTTGCCTTTAGCCTCCAAACACATTGCCACAAGTGCCATCACAATCCTCATTCCCCAGGAGGTAAAAGAAAGCTAGAGCTTTAAAGCATCCGAGTACACATCTCAGATCCAAGGGGCACAGACACACCCTCCCGGCCCCTTGTCCCCACCACAAACTGACCTTTCACTTCCTCTTCTTTCCAGAAAAACTGTTTAGATAACTTTTGTTTATGTTCTAATGAGAGTTGGGCAAGGTGGTGCATACCTGTATTCCTAGCAATGGGGGAGCCCGAAGCAAGAGGATCACTTGAGCCCAGGATTTCAAGACCAGCCCAGACAACATGGCCAGACCACATCTGGAAAGAAACAAACCAACAAAAACACAAAAAGCCCAGAGAATTAATGACAGAATATGGACAGAAAGGGAGGTGCTGGGTTATTAGCAAATGGTTGTTATCATTCTGACTCATGAAAACTTGGAAGGGCCCCAAACCCCACATCATCCCAAAGGCCTGTGGCTGGCTTGAAGCTTCCCAGGGCCTATTATTTAGGGACTGTGTTGCCCTATCAAACAATGGTGCCTCCTTACCTGGTTTGCTTGCCTAGTCACTCTCTTCTCCTGGGAGATGGAAGGGTGTATCAAAGTAAGAGAAAGCGTCAGTGGCTATTTCTCCTCTTGCTCTCTAGGTTGGGTATTGTTTTGGCACCTTAGATACACCCATTTTAATTAATTATGAAGTATATGTTTCACAAAGCAGTTCTCTGTCTTATGCAGGAGACTTTGGGGGGGGGGCGGTTGGGGGGGGAAATCATTGTCAAAGTAGCCCTTAACTGATATGTCAACTTAATTGATGAATATTGGTTTGTGGGGTCATTCAAGACCACAAAACAAGAAAACCTTTTATTCTTACAGAGAAACCTTGTTTTACATCCTCATTCATGTTTCTCTTTGTATTTTGGAATAGCACACAGTTGCTCATTTTCTCAAATGTAATAAGGATATACAATGAAAGATAAGGAATATGTTTTTAAGGTTTTATTATGTTGTCACATGAACTAAGGCACCTTTCAAAAGTTACTAATATAATATTTGCATAACAATAATTATCAAAAATAAGAAATCTTCCTTGAGGCACTTTACAAAATTCTAATTGGATTTCCCAGGCTTTAAAAACTATAATAAAACCAAATCAAAACTAACATAAAAAATTCCCTTCTTATTTTATAGAAATCCTAAAAGTTATAAAATCAACAATTTTCATGCAAACAATCATAAACTATGGAAAATTATAAGCAACTGTTATTGTGGAATCATATAAAACCCCACCAGGCACTTACCTGGGATTAGGCAGGTGCTAAAATGTCACACCTCTGGCACCTGTACCAAGTCAGGACATACTGAGATCACAGGGAACAATACATTTATGTGACAATTAAGAATTTTTTTAAAATAGCAAAATTTAACTTCTGGGGTCTTTTGACCTCATGATACCAGTTAAAGGTTAACATGATAATTGGGAAGCAAGTGGCTAGAGGCAACCATGAAGCATTGTGTACACTCAGGTGCATTTTCTTACAAAAAGACTAAATTCATGTTCAAAGTCTTGCAAAAAAGCTCATTTGGGCCACTACCACTTGCCCTTAGTTTCTTTACAAGTTGTAAGTCACCATATGTATTTGCCGCATTGAACAGCTGGGCCCCACCCAGGCAATCCTCCTGAATAGCTGAAATGATCACCAAGAAGGAAGACAGGCCTCCCCCAGAATCTCAGTCTTTCTAGGAGCGTTTACTATTGAAAATGGGTTTCAGTGCTAGCAAGGTCCTAAACTAACCCAAAGGAGGACTTTCACAAGAGTCCTCTGAAAGACAAAAGTCCTCTTTCACTACAGCATATTTTTGAGGTAGAGGCAGGAGTTAGGGGGAGAAGAGAAGGTTGGTTAAGTCAAGGACAATGACATGTAGTTGTAATGTTATAATGACAGTTGCAGGATTTTGGCAGAGCAGGATACCCCTTTGTTAAGCAGTTTGTGGGCTTTTTTTGGTTTGGGGAAGCAGGATCTCACAGTGTAGCCCAGGCTGATCTGGAACTATGTAACATAGACCAGGCTGGCCTGGAATCCTGGTGGATCTTCCTGCTTCAGCCTTCCAAGGGATAGGATTGTAGGCCTGTGCCCCAGTGCCCAGCTGAAAAGCAGTTTTCACAGCCCAATACCCACAGATCAGAACCAGCTGAAAAGCAGTTTTCACAGCCCAATACCCACAGATCAGAACCTCAAGGCCCGTACATCCCAACAGTTTGATTCAGTGACTGGGAGTTTCTAAAGGAGAGTTACTTAATTTGGGATGTAGGACCACCTACATGTAGGATTTTTCTGAAAAACAGAAACTCCTGGGCCCTACTCCAGACCTACTGGAACAGAATCTCCTAGAGGTGAGGCTGGACTTCTGTCTCTTGCTCAGGCTTTCCGGGTGATTCTTAAGCAAATTGAAGCTTAAAACCGCAAGAGACCTTTGTCTTCTTACTCACTGATGGATCCCAGTGCCTCAAACAGCAATTGACACAGCTCAGTAAATGCTTAAGTGAATGAAGGCCCTAAAGGAGTTGTGACACTCAGAGGCTCTAATTACTGATCTCTGCTAGACCATCTAATTCAACATGCTGTCATAAGACGAGTGTAGTACATACAGTCACAGCCCCAGAGGCACCTTCCTAGCCTGGCTGGGGGGCAGGGGAACTCTCCTATCTCAGCCTGGCAGCCTCAGCAAAAATGTCCCCACCTTAACAGGCCTCTCCTTGCCTGGACAGAACTGCAAAAGTCATGACCAACCAAGCAATAAACCAGCCTCACAGTTCTACCACATTAAAAAGTAAAAGAAGAGATTAATAAAATTAAGGTGTATATGTAAGACCCTAGATCTAGCATGTGGGTAAATCTCTGTCACCTACTGGTGCTTGAAGCTGGGCAAACTTCTATAAAGCCATTCAGTTTTATTTGTAGCCTGAATACCCAAAGTTTCCTCTTTAAACATTCAAATCATAAGAGAAGGCAAGAGAAATAGTCTTGCTATTGTGTATAAACTGTGCTAAAACTATATTTAACAACGTATTAAGAACCCACTGTTCCAGCATTTGGGAGGCTGAGGCAGGAAGCTTGGTAAGTTTAAATCCAGCTGGGGTTGCAAAGAGACCCGGTCTCAGAGAGAACCAACTGCATTCTTCAACAGGTGAGTGGATTAAGAAACTGTGGCACATCCATACAGTAAAATATCGTTGTTGAGAAACTATTGAAACATACACCATGAATGAAGCAAATTAAAAGCCAACTCCCAAAGATTACATGTTGTGTGGCTGTATCTTTTATGACATTCCAGAAAATGCAAATCTGTAGTGAAAGAGAACAGATCAGTGGTTGTCTGGTCAGTTAAGAGCTGGGGACAAATTTAACTACAAAGGGATAATAGAAAGGAATTTGAGGCAGGGAGTGATGCAATGATTCTGTATCCTGATTAAAATGGTAGTTAGATTCTGAATCTATGCATGTGTTAAAACTCACCAAAAGAGTAAATTTATGATAAAACTTTAATTTTAAAAAAGTTTTTATTATATATTATTTTAAAAACAAAGCTCTATGCATCCACAAGGTAAGCTCATTAAGTATCTGGAGACCCCAAGACATTTTCCTTCCCTTTACCAATGTGAGAAACACACGAAAAGGTGGTCTTGGAGTGTGAATGTGAAATCGAGGGACCACTACCACACCAGGGGCCAAATGTAATGTGTAATAAACTGGAAGCCATTTTTGTAGAAAATTCCTTTATTATAGTGCAAATAACTTTCAGCAGTGACATAATGTAACAACATATATAGCAACATTTTACACCACACAGTAAATAAGAAAGTGTTTCTTTGAAAATATGTCAACATAGGAAAATTATTTTCCTACATTAATGCCCCAAAATGCCAAGGCTGTTTCTCTCAAGGCAACAGGGCTCTCCATCCATTTTTGGATTAAAAAAAAAAAAAAATACAAATGGAAGGATCTGCAATTTAACAAATCATCAATTCTAAGAATGAGCTCCTACGGTATTTTTAAACTGAGGTTTGCAAGATTTGAAATGGGGTTTTAAAATTTAAAAAAATAACAAGTTTAAGACAATTCTGGGACAGCCCAGAAAGTAGACATCACTTCTATTAACTTGGAAGTAGATATACACATTCATTCCAATGTTGCTGCAGAAACAGATTGTCTAAAGCCTGCCTTTTATTTCCCCAGAGCCTGATTGTTATCCCTTGGTTTAGGTTATTGCAAAACTAGGGCTCTGGTCAGAAATAACTCCTTACATACACAAATACTTTCCTGTGAAGCTTGAAATTGCACTTTCCATCCTGAAATTCCCACCTTAGACCTCACAGGCCAAGGAGAGGGTGTGAATATGTTACAGTTTCCAGCTAACCATTGGGACAGCTGGATTAGTCCCATAGGTATTTGGCTATACCCAAATCAAATCATCATACCACTTAGATTAATTCAGGTAGGCTCTAAGAGTTTCCCACTGACCAGAAGGGAAATAAAGGGTTAACACTGTATTTTCATACTATGCTGCCCAATGGCTTGGCTGCTAAGGAGTTAGCTGATAGGCAGGGAGAACACAGTGTCACTTCCAATCACTTACACTCCCTGCTCCTCTGGTTTCTGCTGAATTATGCAGTGGGTAGGAATTGCTGGCCACTCTTAAGAGCCCTCCTGTGGGGTCTTTCACCATGAGTTGAATAAAAACCCCTACAAATATATTTCAGGGTGCCCTCTTAGTCTCTCCACAAACACTCTTCAAGAGTGGCTTATGAGCCTCAGAGGTTAAGCAGGGGCTTAAAAATACCTGGAGCCACAGAAGAGTCCTCATGACTGACTCTGGCTGAACAAGTGGGCTGGTACATAAAGCTTTTTAATGTGCAGCCAGTTTTATTGGATAAATTATCTTTGTATACAACACCATGGAGCTGTGCTAAACAGTTTCAAAGTTGAGAAGAATCCAAATATATCACGTATAAAAAATTCACAATTTTAATTTGCTTTATCTTAGACTTTGGTACTGAAACACTGTCTACATTCTCGACACGTGAAAATGATGTGGCCACTTCAGTGCCTCTGCATGTTGTGTAAGAAAACTCAAAAGCAAAGCAGGACAAGGACATGTCATAACAAGACACAGTATGCTGTACAAACAAAATCTAAATTATATATAAATACACCCCCACCCCAGCACCCCTTTCATCCCTCAGTACCTGACCAAAGCAATGCCAAGCATCCTTCTCTCTACAGTCCATGTGACTTGGGAAGGTCAGAGCCCAGGACTCCAACCTCCCTGGCTTCGTGGTGACATTTACAGTCTGTAGCCTCCTGCTGAGATATTCTACTGCTTTTATCAGTTTTGCAAGTGCAGGGAAACTTATACAGCTTCACTGGAAACATTCACACTATTGGCTGGATTCAAAGACCTGGAGTCCTGGGAGTTAACCTTTCAGATAAATTGGATCCTTTCCTAATCTGAAGCCCCTCTTATCCTACTATCTCCTCCAAGCCAACACAAGTAGGAAGCATCTTCTAGTCTGATGCTCCAAAGGCATTGCTTAGGGATATTGGTAAGGGTCACATAAGAAAAGTTACACAATGAGCCAACAGCTTAAGTTGATATAAATTATTTCCAAGTAAGTTATTTGGGGTCATTTGCTTCTGCTTTACACTGCATTCCAGAATCATTTTCATATTATACTTTAAAAAGTTTACATAAGTCATTTTAAAAACTGTCTATGCAATCACCTCTTATGTGTTTTCAATTAATTTAATAACACTTTAATGAGCTATTATGTAACTCTAGAGAAAACTAGTCTTAAGGAATCCAATACTGTGCTAATTCACAGGAAGGAGAAAAAGCAATGCAAATAGAATTTCACATAATCGACAATGCAGTTTTATCAAAACATTGCAAATTTTTCCCAAAAGAACTTACAGCAACTTATATTAAGAGAGCCTAAGTTCAGGGGTAGAGAAATATGACCCAATTCTTCAAGGTATAAACTCACCTGTTTTATGATTGTAATATGTCATTTCCCCCCCTTCAGACCTAAGACATTTGTACATTCAAAAGTTCATAACTTGCTTCTCTTGAGACGTTGCTCATTCTCTAATACATATATTGAATATAAATAAATTACAAGAAAGCTTCAAAAATCTGACTTAACATTATGCTGCGCCAAAAAAAAAAAAACCCAAACAAATAACCCTCAAGAAAACAAAACAAAACCAAAAAAAAAAAAAAGCCAAACCTTGAACAACCTACATTCTATGTAAATACCCTGACTAAAATGTTGCTTGTGCTACACAATATCATTTCAGTGCAGAAGTGCATTGACTTCGATGTACCGTTGTTGTTTTAAATGTCTTTAGCACTTTTGTTTCTATACATCATCTTGTTTTGAAATGATGTATAATTTGCTACCAAATCACAAATCATCAGAAATCCATTTTAGTTTAGTCTGAATAAAATCCAGCATAAATGTATTATTTTGTTTTAGGAATAATGGCTCGGTGTCTTTGTCTGACAGCTTTCTTCTTATGGGTAAACCACAGCGGAAGTTGTCATTTTGGACTTAAACTGCACAGAAAGAACAGACAATAATGCTTGTCTTTTGTTTTTGTTTTCTTTTTATGTCTCCAGATCTTGCTAGGACACTTCTTCCAGACTGACAGTCATGTAGTTGTGGCACCTGATCCAAACTGAAATAGAAGTGCTTCAAACAACATCAGCCAAGTTTGGTGATCTGGAGGTCCCCATTTATCTTTATGGTGTCAATTGCAGATAATGTTTGAATGCGATGGTAAAAATCAAAAAGTTGGTGTCCATCCACAAACACTCTGAAACGAGGGTGCTCACAAAGAATTTCCACCTGGAAGAAATAAAATAATAATTTCAGTTTGCAACTTAGATGAAGCCTGCTGGAGAAAATAAGCAAACAAAACTTCATTTTAGAGAAAGAAAGGCAACATCTTCAGTGAGTCTCAAATATCATAATGTACTAGAACCATGGAGAAAGCCAGTTAGAACATAGGTTGCTGGCTCCACTCCCCAAAATCTCAATTTAATAGGTCTAGGGTAAGGTCTAAGGATCTACATTTCCACCAATTTCCAAAGTAATGCTGATGTTGCTGAAACAGGGAAAACACTTTGAGAACCACTGCTCTATATACTACTTAATATCCTTTAAAAATTTTAAACTGCTTAAGTTTTAAGATTTCTTCCTGCACAGCAGAAAGTGATATAAAGTAGCATCCCTTGAACAATTCCATCCTACCTTCAAAGGAGTCCCTCATGAGACAGAACTGGTACACATTTGTTCTTGGTGTTAGGTGCTGTTGAGTTGGGTCTAACTCATAGAGACCCTATATACAACAGAATGAATCACTCACTGACACTGTGCCATGCCCGGCACTATGTCAGTATTGTTGTTGTTGTTAGGTGCCATCGAGTCAGTATCCAACTCATAGCGACCCTCTGTACAACAGGGGAAACACTATTGTCAGTGCTTCTTTGCTGTTCATAGGGTTTTCAATGGCAGACTGATTTTTGGGAGAGGGTTGCCAGGTCCTTCTCCCAAGTTTTCTGTTATTCATAGGGTTTTCAGTGGTGGATTGATTCAGGAATGGGTTGCCAGGTCCTTCTCCCTAGCCTGTAGCACCTGGTGTTCCCAGATGGTGTCCCATCCAAGGATTAACCAGGCCAACCCTGTTTAGCTTCCGAGATCAGGCAGAATCAGATGCCAAGGTGCTATGGCGGGAGACCTGGTACACGTTAGTGGCAAGTAATAATAGTCTAGACAAACATGGTAAACGCTAAGGCAGAGGGAAGGTTACATAATAATTACCATTGGACAAAGAATGTATAATTAACAAGGCTTTGTTAAACCAAAGAGAAATACTCATTCTACATGGTAAAAGCTTTTTCCTCTCCTTTTCCTTAAATAATTCACCATAGAGTTTAATTACTGGTTCTGTGCTATGATGTATTTATTAAAAGAACTGGTACTCACCATGCAAGGAGAGACTCCATATATGATATTAGTCACATTTAATTCATATTATTGCTAAAACTATATCATCAGGAAGGGCCTATTTCATTCCAATTTTGTTGTTGGGGAGCATTATATTCTTCCTGGCAGCCAGAAGTTCTGGTTGCTCAAACTCATGAGCTAGGCATTAGGATTCACCATTAAAAAACTGTCACAGCCAACAGATCCCTAAGAGGATATTACCATCCTTAAGAAGGGGGTGGAGTGGGATAATAGGCCAGGAGTACCTTCCCCAGCCTATGACTAGAAGGGCAACAATCTCAATTCCAACATTGATGTAAAAGTCATGCATTTTCCCTCTCCCAAAACTGTAAGGGAAGAAGAAAAATCATAAGGACGTTGAAAAATTCCAGATGTAGACCAACATGTTCAGTGTAGTTCTGTTTGATCAGGGCTATAATGCAACACAGAGCTCTAAATAGAGTTGCCATGTTGTGATATATGGTAATGACTACTTCACTACCGCCTGCACCTGTAGCCCTATGGCATCTGATCCCATCAGATCTCGGAAGCTAAGCAGGGTCGGGCCTGGTTAGTACCTGGATGGGAGACCGCCTGGGAACACCAGAAGCTGTAGGCTTGGGAGAAGGACATGGCAACCCCCTCCCAGAATCAATCTGCCATTGAAAACCCTATGAACAGCAGAGAAGCACTGACAATAGTGTTTCCCCTGTTGTACAGAGGGTCGCTAGGAGTCAGATACCAACTCGACGGCAACTAACAACAACAACAACTTCACTACCAGGTTTGACATGGCTGTGATACTTCTCTTCCTTTCCTTTCCACTTCTATCCCTTTCCTTTCCTTTCCTTTCTTTCCCATTTCTTCTTCTCTTCTCTTTTCTTTCATAGGGCCTGCTTATATCCCAGGTTGGCCTAGAACTCACTATTTAGCCCAAGCTGCCTCAAACTTGGGGCAATCCTCCTGCCTCAGCCTCCCAAGTGCTGGGATTATAGGTGTGTGCCATGATGCCCAGCACAGTAGTCCTTTAAAGCACATGACTGACTTGCATCTCTTATCTGGCATTGTCCTGTAGAGAGGAAGATACTGCTAATGCTGCTTGATTAGATGGCAAGTTTGGCCTGTCTTTCCTGCCTGCTAGATTGTTGTTAGGTGCCGTCGAGTCGGTATCCAACTCATAGCGACCCCCTGTTGTACAGGGGAAACACTATTGTCAGTGCTTCTCTGCTGTTCATAGGGTTTTCAATGGCAAATTGACTTTTGGGAGGGGGTTACCAGGTTCTTCTCCCAAGCCTACAGCTTCTGGTGTTCCCAGGCGGTCTCCCATCCAGGTACTAACCAGGCCTGACCCTGCTTAGCTTCTGAGATCTGACAGGATCGGATGCCACAGGGCTACTGCTGCAGGCTGCCTGCTAGATAGTAGAGAGCAAATCTATATTCATCCAGGCCCAAGAGAAAGAATTTGTCAGTCACATAGCCTATGACCATGAAATAGACTGAGGCTTCTTAATTAACCTACAGGGGAAAACAAGGATGTAGACATGGCCTCATTAACAAATGGAACAAGAGAAAATGAAGTGGATAATCACTAAATTGTTTAAAAAGTTATAATTAATAACATTTCAAGCTACTTTCCTTATTTCCTTAAAAATAAGGAAAATTCTGGATATTTATTAAATTTTATTAATCAATCAGATATCTGGGAGCATGTATTTATTATATGCCTAATACTATGTTGGGTATTATATAGGAAACTATTTATTTAATTCATTCTTGTCATACTAGCTAAATATTTATGTACTTATTCTTAGAATTCTAGATATGTAAATATGCATATATTTACTAAATGCATGGGCTGAACAGAGCCAAGAACTACTATTGTTGTTGTTAGGTGCCGTTGAGTCAGGTCTGACTCATAGGGACCCTATGTACAACAGAACAAAACACTCCCCACCGATACTGTGCCATGCCCAGCACTATATCAGTGCTTCTCTACTATTCATACAGTTTTCAATGGCAGAAAAGAACTACTATGTTGTTGTTGTTGTTAGGTGCCATCGAGTCGAGTCCAACTCCTGAGTATTAATTTCTATCAGCAAACAGAGCTCTTTTGATTTTTTTTTTCTTTTTTGACCATCGGGTGATGAATTTCCTGTATATGCAGAAATTCTGGCTGCTTAAATGCTCTTGGCATGCCCTAGATAAAGAGAACATCATGGCCCTGCCAGTGTTGGGGCCGAGGCACTCGAGGTACTTACCCTGAATGGCTGGTCAGGGATGAATGGAAAGTAAGGGATCGCTGACTGTTCTTCACCCCTTTCTCCTGATATACAAGAATTTCTGAGTAGCTGCCGGTCTGTGAACACAGCTTTGAGTTCAATTGCCACATCGGCAGGAGGATCTTCCGAGTCACCACAGGTCAAGCTGATGGCAAAGCTGAAATGAAAATGGTCTCATTTATTCAGAGCTGGATATAACATTTCAGCATGATCCAAGTCCTCTTCTGGGTTTGTCTTCTTCTGATGGGCCACTACTCTTTTCACAGAGTTTAGACTACAGAAAAGTAGGGTTACACACTCAAACCAATTGATTCTGTTACCTAACACAGGCTCTGGTGAAACCTTTGGTAGAGCTGAAAATTTTTGAAAATACAGTTCAAATACCTCAAACCACTCATACATTTGTGCCTTAATCCACTTTAGAATTCTCAAAAGCAGCCTGAAAAACTGACCAGGGGAAACAAGATTTTGTAAAATGTGGTTCTTATTTATACTGATAGTTCTTGTTCCAAGCACAATGTTTCAAAATCGTAAAAAAGAAAAAAATCCTTTGGCTTCCCTAAGGGTCAAAGAGAAAATGTGGGTCTATATTTATCATCTCTGATATAAATAGCAATCTGGAGAAATGATGGCTGGGATTCATACACATTCTTTTCATGGGAACATGGTACTTTCTTGGCACTCCCAACTAGCAACACTGTCCACAAGGAGAAGAAGAAGAGACTAAACCACAACAGGAGGCAGCAGGGCTGGACAGTTCTGCGATGGCTGTACTCTGCCTTACCTCTCTGGGTTGAGGTCTACAATGCCCATCACTAACACCTTCTTGCCTGGTCTCATGCCACCTTTAATGTGCCCACAAAATGGAACTATCTGCAAAGGAGGAGAGGAGAAACAGGAAGTTGACAAGCTATTAGAGAAAAGCCAAGCCGTCAGATGCTGAGGACCTGGCCTATTAGAAAATGCAAGGAAAATGCAGTTAGAAAGGAAGGGGGTACAGGCAGAGACGCGAAACACAGGCAAACCCATTTACCAGTCGTGGGAAGTACACGTCGGCTTGAACTGGAGAGCCCAAGGAGTTGTTCAAGTGGCCATCATCTAGTTTCTAAAAATAGAAGCACAGAGATTGGCTTTTCACAGACCCTTTTTTCTTAGGGGGTGGAGAGAAGGAGGGGGAAGAATCTACACAAATCAGGCGGAATCAGCAGCCCTCCACAGACACACAGGCAGTGTCTGCAGATGCCTCTTCAGAGTCCATTAAATAACCGCGTAAACCACCAGAACAAAACCTTCCTTTCTATCAAGTAGCTAAGCCTCTGAAGATATCCAAACCCTTCAGATCCAGATTAAATTCAAGGTCGAGGCCCACCGGGGAGTCAGAGCCCCGTGTAGGAGGACGACAGGCCCCTCTCCAGCTACGAATGTTTCTGGAACCGCGGTGGCCCAGGCCCGTGTTCGGGGACGTGGCTGAAGTGGAGCGGCAGAGCTCAACTTCTCTGGGGAGCCCCGGGCGCGAACCCACTTCCAAGGGGGAATCCCCGGGACGTCGGGGCGGCTGCGGGGTGCGAACACACTCACCCACGCGCAAACTTACACGTGCAACGTACACACACCTGATCGGCGGTTGCACGGGGAAGGAGCGAGCTCTCAGCCACCTCTACACCGCCGACGCCCCCAAACACCCTCCCCCAGCCCAGCGCCCCCTGACTGGGAGACCTGCTCCCGGCCCCCACACGAGCCGTGCACTCTGGGGCTTTTGCTAACAGGTACCCCGCGCCTTCCCACGCGGGGGGCGCCGGGCTGGGCCTGCAGCCTCTCTCGGTCCCAGCCCCTGCGGAAGAGGCGGTGGCGGCGGGAAGGGGGCGCCTCGCGTGAGCCCCGCACACTCACCACTACAGCATCGCTGTCGGCCACCGATCCCGCCATGTTAGTGCACGGTGCGTCGGGGTGCACGGCTGGCAGCCAGGCGGGAGGGGACGTGGGACGCGCGGCGCGGGCGGGGATCCCAGGGCGGTCCTGCGCAGAGCAGGGGCGCGGGTCCGAGCCGGGCGCGGGCGCGGGCGCGGGCACCGGCGCCGGCGCACACGGGCGCGCACACAGGGGAGCGCGCGCGCGCGCACAGCCGGGTACCCGGCGCCGACCCGGGAGGCAGGGCCCGGGAGGAAGGGGTTGGGGGAGGGGAGGCCGGGGAGGGAGGTGGAGGAGGGGAGGCCAGGCGCGGGCCTGGCGGGAGGTTCAAGGTGCCAGCGGCTGCCTGGACCCGGACCGCAGCTGCGAGTCGCGGCCCCGGCGCCGCTGCGCGCTTGCTGCTGCCGTTGCCAAAGAAAGAAAGGTGGCGAGGGCCGCGCCACGCCGGCTCTAGGCGGCATTTAAAGGCTACCCGGGCCCGGCTTGGGAACCGGGAACAGGGCGGGGACCCAGCTAGGCTGCCGCGGCTTGTTCAGCTTGCCCTGCCCCTCGGTCATTGGACGGTGGCGGCAGTTCGGGGCGGGAGGACGGGCCTGTTCGGGTCAGGCCATGCGGGAGGGCGGGGGCCCTGTCTGCGGGAAGGTGGGTGGGGCTGGGGTATGGGGAAGGGAGGGCCTGGGCCTGCAAGGTGACAGGTGCTTGTGACACTCCTGGCCCTCCCTTTCAAGCCCCTGATCACTAACCTTTCTACGGTGTCCCGGGGGCAGGTGGAACCGTGAAAGCAAGGTCCACGGAAGACCATGGAGGCGGGAGGTTTCCAAAGCGGGAGACCAGCCACAATTTCTTTCAGAGAATTCCAAAGTGAGAGGACGAATTGCCTTGATTGTCTAAAGTACAAAGAATGAAAAGTTTCAGGGCTTGCAGAATATTTTGACCCTAAAGAAAGAGGCAGAAAGTACTCGAAGCACATTTGTATCCCAGAGACAAGATACCGATCAGGCCCTTTTCCCTATGAACCACAGGCAGGTGTGGGGTCGCCCTGGAGGATCTCTTGGGCAGGGGTCTGGTTAAGTCTTAGCAAATTAAAGTGGACACAGCGACACTGTTTTAAGTCGCTCACCCAGTCTGGGATAGTAAGTTTCTTACGGAAAATTTCCTGACATCCTTTGTGGAGTACTTCCCAGGGAATACACCCTTCTTTTATTCTAAGGCACAAATTCCTTTATGGCATTTCCACATGAGGATGATTATGTAACTTCTCAGATAAAGCTGTATCAACATACCCTCTATTAGGTGATGTCCTTGGCTTATACATTCCAGTGTGTGAATCACCAGGGTGTTCTATGCTAATAAGCAAGGAGCATGTGTGACCTACTGCATTCCCAGAGGGGCCTGCAGAAGCTCCCTTCCAGCCAATGTGGCTGGCTGTGTGGCCTTGAACATCGATGTAGCTTTTGTGTCTTAGTTTTCCTTTTATGGATCAGAGCTAATCATGGTAATCTCGGTTGTGCAAAGAGAATTACCTGCACACGCCTGTAACCACAGTCATATCCTTTGTGGAAGTAGTTCTTTCAATTAGAGGCTGAAGTGCACAGTTGTGGCTCATAATTTTGTTCTGTTTACCAGTCTGAGCTAAAAAGTCACACCTATTAATTATTCCCAAATATTAGGCAGCTATAGAAAATGACATTTTGAAAGCATAATTTGATATATCTCAATTTCTAAGAGTATGGTATGGGGAAAAGCCATTAAAGTAGTTCTTTGTTTTTAACTAAACTAAAAGGGATATGATATATCACTATGATATATCACTATGATTAAAGAGCTGGTACCCTGGGTTCAAATCTTGGATCTACTATTGACTAGCTGGGTGATCTTGGAAAAGTTACTTAACTTCTCTGTATCTTGGTTTCTTTGCCAGAGATGATGATGCTATGAGATGATGGCAACACCTATGATGATAATGCCTATATTAGGTTATTGTGAAGATTATGTGAATTGGTTCTTGTACATTCCTTAGAAGGGGACCTGGCACATAGTAAGTACTTGCTCAAAAGGCCTTCGTGTTTGCCATCCACCAGACACTGGGGATCCAGCAGGGACATTTTTGCTGAGACTACATTTTACTGGGGAAAGGCAGTCAATAAGCAAGTATGTAATGTTAGGTGGTAAAGGTGCTAGAAAAAAAAAAGTAGGTAAGGAGAGAGAGGGAGGAAGTAGGGTTTTATTTAAGTAGGGTGATCAGGGAAGCCATTCCTGGCAAAGTGACTGTTGAGAATCCCCCCGCCCCCCAAGGAAGACAGTAGGAGAGGGATGGAGTCATCTGGACCTCTGGAGGAAGAGGTTGCTGGCAGAGGGAAGTGCAAGGGTAAAGTCCCCAAGGTGGAGCATGTGGGAAGCATTGGGCCAAGGGTGCAGTGAGTGTGGAGGTGAGTCCTTAGGCATGGATGGGCCTCAGAGACTGAGGTGAGGACTGGCTTTTCCTCCAGAGAGATGGGAAGCTGCTGAGGAAGGGAGTTTGCCCTCTGTTGTAGACACATCCCTCTGGCTGCTTTAGGGAGAGGGGAACATGTAGAAGGGAGAGAAAAACAGGCCCTGGAAGGCTCCTGCACCAGTCTAAGCAAGAGATAATGGTAGTTTACACGTGGTGGACTTAGAGGAGGATGTGAGAAGCCATGGGCCCTTGTTAAGTCCTAGTTACTATTGTTGGGAAGCTTTGACAGCTCATATCCCTCCTGGGTCTCAATTTCCTCACTTACAGTAATTAAGGGGTTGGGCTCATTCATCATTTGCTCTTCGCTCTTAGAAAGTTCTTCTGGTCCCTGAAAAGCTATCTAAGTATCAACCAAATTTCAATAGGTTTCAGAGTAAGGGCTGCTGAATGAAAATAATGTTGGGTTAAATCTTGGGAAAAGTGCCTTTGTGGGGTAAAGAAGAACCTTTTGATTTGTTTTGTGAGTGGAGTTTAAGATTTGGATTGCTGAAGATGATTTTCTTACATTTTAGGAATATGAAGAATAGCAAAATGGTGAAACTGCCCAGAATAATTTAACATGGAAAGTTGCCTTTTATTCCAAAAATGCTTGATTCCTTCTCAGTCTAAATGGTTAATTTTGCATATGGTGAGCAGACAGAAAGCCTGAAAGAATTTTTTTGTTGTTGTTGTAACTAAAAACTGAGCAGGATTGAACTACCTCTTTCAGAGAAAAGCCATTAGCAAGTTAATGAACTATAGAGCTTTAAAATTTTTTTTTGTTTTGAGTTGCACACTGAAGAACAGGCAAACTCTGGATTGTGCTTTGTTTATAGGCATTTGTATCTAAAAAACATTAACCAAAATTGTGACCCACTTATGAAATACAACTGCAATTCAAGATGAACTGCATTTCTACTAGAAACTACTAAAAAGGCTAAAGTAAGGAAAAAGGTAGCCAAACATGGGTAACATTGGAAAAATATAAACAGGGCTTTGAAGATAGATTTCCCAGATAAGAACAGTAGATCATTTCCTCTTTTCCTTCTCATTTTTATATGTTTTATTCAAATGGATGTATACAAAATTTCTAGTATTGAGAAAAGAATAAAACATTGATGGCTGTTCAGCAACCATTTTATCAGTACTAGACCTGGCAACCCACTCCCAAAAAACAATCAGCCATTGAAAACCCTATGAATAGCAGAGAAGCACTAACAATAGTGTCACCTGTTGTATATAGAGTCGCTATGAGTCGGACACTGACTTGACGGCACCTAACACACACACACACATACATTATGTGCAATGACACTCTGGACCAAGAAGAGATCTTTGCGATGATTCCACCAAGAACCTCTAACTGGAAGGATGGCCTGTTGGACCCCCCTCTGGGTGTATCTGCCATCTCAAAATCTCCTTGTTATAGTGAGATATCTGTGTGTTTTGCATTGTGTTCTGCAATATTGTCAAGTGAATTTTGGTAAAAAGCTCACCAGTTCCTCATACCTGTACATTTAGTAAAACTGAAGCATCCCAAATGTTTACCAATATACTACCCCTTGGAGCTAATTCCTTCCCTACCCCAGGACCAGAAGGGTGGCCATAGCCTACTTTGTTGCCTAAGACCCTGCACAGTGTTATAGGAACATCCAGACTTTTAGCTCTCTATAATTGTTTTTGTCAGGCCAGTCTCGGTTCTCATGATTGATAAGTCACATTTGCAGCAAAATACACAAATTCAGCATTCTTGTGCTTATCTAGTAAGATAGGAGGGCAAACATTTATCAAGCTATTTTTCTATATTTCAAAATGGTTATAGTTCTTTTTTTAGGAACTGTGGTCATGGTTATCAAGTAATTATTTCAGACACACACTCACAAATTTGTGTTCTGCCATAGTAATTACAGGACAGCCATAAAACTTGGCAGTCAATGCCAGTTCCCAACATTTCATTATTTTCAGTTTATTTATGAGGGAACTAGAACCAGCCTCCTGTGTGTATTTTAATTACTTAGCAGAGTTAAGAGTTGATTTCAGAAAACCTCCAGCTTAAGAAGATAACCACGAGTCCATTCCCAGGAAAAGCTCAGAGCTTCAAAGGTAAGCACAGCTCTAGGCCCCTGGGGTGTCTCCATGGGCCCTTTAGTGTGTCTGAGAAGTCCTCCTCCACCACTCCCCTTCCGGAGAGCACTCCCTCCAGTGAAAGGTAACAAAAGTCTGGCAGAAGGGGAAGCAGGATGTATTCTGCTGAGAGAAACAGAGAACCCTGCTTCCAGCTCTGGGAACTGGCAGCATGAATGAAAGATATTTTAAGACTCTTTCTGACCCGACTTCGTGTATATACTGAGAGTCAACAACATGCTCCTGTGCCTTCTCTCCAACCTCCCCTCCCAGCAATTCCAAGCGGATCTGTTGATTAGCCAGTCTCTTACCTACAAGGAATGTGACAGGCCTGTGAGGCAGTGCCCTGGGCCCGGATGCTTCTGTTTTCTTTTGCTGGCATATACTCCTTCCTTTCATTGCCTCTAAGGTTTTATTTTCTTATTGTCAAATGGTGTACAGTGCTTCCCAGTTTTACAGTTTCATGGAAACTTGTCTGGCTTGGCTGGGTGGAAGGACACCAAAATTCCCATCCAGCAGTGACGGTGTGGCAGTCCTGACCCGCAGGGAGGAAAACAGGAGGCCAGATGCCAGGTGGGCAGGCAAGAGTTTGAAGGGAATGTTTTGATGACACAGATTTCTGGCCTTCTTAAAAGCTGAACTACACAGAGTGGGGGTTAGCAAAGCACAGCTTCTGAACAAACCACCATCCAGAAGGGACATAGGAATTTAAACTTGGCATCCAAATTCGACTATCCGAAGTGATTCAGAAAAGACATGTTTCATGTATTTATTCACCAACCATTCATTGAGTTGGGCTCTGGTTTAGTTGCTATTTTGATAATTTTTTACTTTCTTAAAACACATGCACACACACATACTTGCCTTTAAAACACTTAGACATGTTGCTTAAGGATGTCTCAGCTATCCTAATGTGGCATTGAGGACATACCATCCTGAAATATGGCCTTAGGGGAACAGAATATGCCACTCTAAAATATATTTCTTTGGCATGTTTTGAGGTTGTTATTCTGAGAAATTGCAGACAGAATAGCACCGAAAAGCTGTCCTTTTGTAAAAGAAGTTTGATAAAGGAAGTCTATACCTAGAAGAAGGATGCTCTAGACACACTATATCACCTGAGAGACTTACCTGCATAAGTGGACAACCTTTATTCACTGCGCATTTCCTGCTTCACCCTCCCATAACTTGTGTCACCTCTCCTAGAGCCCCAAACTCCTAATCTTTTCCATAGCTCAGGGTGCTATATAAGCTTCAATCATCTGTCCTTTTTTGCATCTCATAATTTTGCAGGACTTTCATGGATATGTATGTAATTAAACATGTTTTTTTCTTCTGTTAACCTGTCTATGTCAATTTAATTTGTCACCTAGTCAAAAAAGCCTGCAGCCATAGCCCTGTGGCATCTGATCGCGACAGATCTCGGAAGCTAGGCAGGGTCAAGCCTGGTTAGTACCTGGATGGGAGACCGCCTGGGAACACCAGAAGCTGTAGGCTTGGGAGAAGGACCTGGTAACCCCCTCCCAAAAATCAATCTGCCATTGAAAACCCTATGCACAGCAGAGAAGCACTGACAATAGTGTTTCCCGTTGTACAGAGGGTTGCTATGAGTTGGATACCGACTCAACGGCACCTAACAACAACAATAACAACTAGTCAAAAAACCTAGGGGAGGCAAGCCATTTTCTTCTCCCCTACATTCATGTTATACATTCCTCCTCTGCACACTGCCTTTTCCATGTGGCAATATTTAAAACGGATCTAAGTGCTTCCCTGCCAACATGGCAATGTAGCCTAGGGAGAAAAAAAAAAAAAAAAAATATATATATATATATATATATATATATTTCCACACCATATTTTTTGTGGTTGCTGGGAATGGAATGCAGGGCCTTACACATGCTAAACACATGCTCTACCACTGATTTATACTCCTAGCCTGACAATGTTTTAAATTAAGACAGAATTTCAAATTCACAGTCTGCGTTGATTGAGCTCATTACATGTCATTCATTCACAATGTTGGCCTAGGTTGGCCCACTGTTGCTCCTACACTTGAGAATTAGTTGGAACTATCAATTCAGGAGGCTTGGGGCTAGGCACTTTTCAAGATTGCTGTGAAGATGGGCTGGAATGAGGGGAGAGGGGTATTTTCAGCTTTTCTTTTTGTTGCTAAGAATAAACAAATAAAGGAAATATGCATGGGGGGAGGAAGCAAAGTCACTGTGTCACTGTGCACTTTTTTTTTGAGACAGTGTCTTACTGTTACCCAGGCTGTCCTTGATCTTGCCATCCTGCTGCCTTGGCCCCCTGAATGCTGGGATTATAAGCATGCGCCATTGTACATAGTTGTGCTCATTTTGGATCTCTCTCTGTCTCTCTCTCTCTCTACATATATATATATACACATATATATGTATACATATATATACATATATATATGTATACATATATGTATGTATACATATATGTATACATATATATACATATATATATACACATATATATGTATATATGTGTATATATATGTATATATATGTGTATATATATGTATATATGTATATATATATATATATGGTGTGTGTGTGTGTGTATATACATATACACTCACAGACACATATATACCCATTTTTTGAGATACCTGCGGCAAATGTACAAGTATTAAATTTCTATCCTTCAGTGCTTTCCCAGTTTTCTCTGCTAACAGGTATCCTTCTTGACATTATCTGGAATCTTCCTGTATGAAATTCTTACCACTACCACCACCACCACCAGGAACACTTCTGCCCACTCTATCCACCAATCACTGAATAATACAAAATGGCATGTTTCTCAGAATCTCAGCTTCTCCCCTGGACAGGTTGCCTCTTTCATTCCTGGCCTTTCAGCCTCCTCACTGTTCCTTCCATAGGACCTGGGCTCCCTCTTCTTCCTGAGCAGGTACTTCCTCCTCAGTCTGTCTTTAATAGGCTAGATTTAGTGATGAGCAGATTCTTACCCAGCCAGAAAGAGAAAATTAAAATCAAACAAACACATGCCATTTGTCTATTATCCTTCCTTGGGAAGCAGGAATGTAAGGTCTGGTCTTTCAGGAAGCCAATATTCATCCTTTTCTCCTTTGGTCATGATGCTGCAGATGGGATGGCACAGGGAGAAAAATGTGTATCCTCCCACTTCAAGCCAAAGTTATAGAGCCAATAATTATTCTAGAGAAGTTACAACTAATGGTTGACATTGGATGATTTGTATAGATTATCTAATGTCAGGTGATAAGCAATAAATGGAAATGAGAAGGAATGAGTTTAATGAGGAAAGAAGATGGGCAGAATTTCTGTGTGTGGGCAGGATGTATACTTTTTTCAAGTCTAGTGCTGATTTTAATCTACAGTGCCATTCGTTTTCAGTGTCCTAATAGAAGCTCATAAAACAACCACAGGCTTACCCAAAAGCCCATAGTAATTATGAGAAAATGTTAAGTTAGAGCATCTTCCAGGAACTGGAGAGTACCTATGTCTTTTGTTGTTGTTGTTGTTGTTAGGTTCCGTCAAGTCGGTATCTGACTCATAGCGACCCTCATAGGGTTTTCAATGGCTGACTGCTTCGGGATTTCTTTTAGTAAATTGTAATTCAGCTTCCTTAATCTATGTTGAACTTGCATTTAGCCAGTATGGTCCTTTAAAAATATAAATTGTGTAATGTCAACCCTCCTTAAAATGACTTGCAGGAGGGTTCCCTTGGTATTTAGAATAAAATCCTAGTTCATCTCCATGGCATTCAGGGCCCTACAAGATCTGCTCGCTCTTCTCCAACTTCGCCTGGGGACTGTGTTCTTCCCTGCTTACCACTCTCCAGCCCAAACTGGCATCCCTGGTGTTCTCCCAGGGTGCCCATTCTAAGAGGCTTGGCAATTGCTTTTCTTCCTGGAATGTGCTGCCCCAGGCCCTTTTCTGGTTTTTCACCCTTAAATTCTTCACTCAAATGTCCCCCTTTGTGAGAGGGTATCCCTGAAGTAGTTCCCAGCCAGGGCCTTTGACTGTATCCTCATCTCCTGCACGGTATTTATCTTCACCTTCAGTTGTCTTGCTTATTACCTGGTGTGGTCTTTCCATCCCAGAAGGCAGAATCTTCAAGAGCAGGATGGCTGTGAGAACGAGCATGAAGATCTGTTGTTTGAATGAATGAGTGAACAAATGAATTGATGAATAATGCATAGCCACCGCTGTGAGGATTCCAGCGCCCCAAGGCTGCAGTACAGTTTTTTACCCTTTTGGTTCACACCCTAAGAACAATTCTATGTGGGTCAACTCTGCACTGAGGTGTCCTTCCCACCTTGAGAAGGCTGAGTCTAGACAGCCTGCAGCTTCTGCCTAAGTCCCTGTTTAGATATTAGCCAAAGTTGTTGAACCAGAATTTAAAATGTCAGAAAATACCCTTGTCAACAATGAAACACCGAATTTGTAATGGCAAGCATAGGAAAGATAATAGTGAGAAAAAAAAAAAAAAAACCCCAAATTGGAAGCTTAGGTCTAAAATAGCTATATTAATAGGATTATCATGTCATTATCTTGATTGGCTACACCTCAGGCTCTTTTTTTTTTTTTTTTTTTTTTTTTGATAGGGTCTCACTGAGTAGCTCAGGCTGGCCTCCAACACAGGATCCTCCTGCTTCATCTAACCAAGTGCTGGGATTATAGCTGTGTGCCACCTTGCCTAGCTGACCTCAGGTTACCCTGATATGAACTAACAGGAATGAGCAATGAAGATGCTTCCTTTCTAGATGGCTTCTTTAATTTTATTTAACAAGCACTTGCCTTGTATTCACTGTGTGCCAGGTGCTTCTCTCAATACTGCCACAGGTTGGCTTCTCTGGAAGCAGTAGCTGAGACAGCTTGGGTGTGAGGCTCATCAGGGGTTAATACCTTTTAGAGGAAGCTAGAGAAAGAGGGACTGCAATACAGCTGAGCAGGCCTCAGCCAACCCAGCAGGGAGCTTGATACAAATATTGCCTGTCCAGCCAAAATGGCCCAGCCTTTCCACTCCTACCTCACTCAGCCACCAATGTGGGCTCTCCCAGGAAGAGCAAAGCCTCAGGCAAGCCCACTCCTGCAGATGAGCCACCTGGGGCTGCTGAGAGCTGGAAGAGTTTGCTGGCCATCTTCCCTGCAGATGAGCAGCAAGTCCTGCCTTGAAGTGGGATTGGGGCAGTGTATCTCTGTCTGCTCATACCTCTTTACCTCTCATAACAATCTCTCAAGGTAAAGCCTTTTTATTATTGCCATTTTACAGCCCAGAAAACTGAGGTATGGAGAAAGATAACTAACCAAACTCTAGCAAAGCTAGGGTTTGGCCCAGGCAGTATGGGTGAGCTGTGCTGTCTGACTACTCCACAGAGAGAGTTGAGAGGAGCCTAATAATTACTAATAACAATAACAACATTGCACTTTGACATTCTGAAATGCACTCACATTAGTGCTTTAGTTTTATGTTTAGTACTTTGTAAGGTTGTGTGTGTGTGTATGTGTGTGCGTGTGTATGTGTGTGTGTGTACATGTGTGTGTGTCTGGTCTGGTCCATTTACAAAGAACATCAAAAGATGATAATTTGGGGTTGTCTACTGCATTTAAATATTAAATCTTGCCTATAAAAACCTAAGAATCAAGGGTAGAGGCTTTAAGGGCAATTACTGGGCTTGAATTCCAGGACAAGAAGGTGCGTGCTGGAGTTATGTTGGCCTGGGAAGAAGGAAGGTGCTCTTTGGAGTCCAGAGTGATAGAGTGAGTAGGTGGAAGAAAGGCTATAAAACACAGGATGAGGCTAGCCAATCTGTATTCTGCCAATCATGGCAGGGAAGTGTTAGCAGAGAAAAGGTCCTGAGGGAAAAATGAGTAGTACCCTGAGGAAGAGGATGAGGAAGGACAGGAAGGGTTTAGCAGATGCCAGTGGCAAGGGGGCCCTGAGCATTCTTCAAAAGGGCCTGAAGAGCTATGTGTCATGATGCACACCTGTAATCTCAGGACTAGGGAGGTGGAGGTAGAAAGATCTCAGGTTCAAGGCCAGCCTGACTTCATAGTAAGATCCTGTCTAAAAAGAACAATGAAAAAAAGGGAGGATGTCAAGGGCTGAAGACAATAAGACATTGGGAAATACCCAGAAGGACAGAGAGGAAGAGGAGAAAGATGGTACCTGAGCTGCTTCGTACAGTGGACATGTGTGGACTTAGACTGAAGCAGGGAAGAAAGAGGAAATACGGTGGCAGTAGAACATGTTTCCATCACCATTTTTGGTGTTTTTTTTTTTTCTTTTCTTTAAGTATCAGGGACATTTAACCCAGGCTTTACACATGCTTTGAAAACACCTTACCACTGATCCATACCCTCAGCCCATTTTTTGTTTTTTATTTTGAGACAGGATCTCACTAAGGTATGTAGGCTACCCCTAGCTTCAATCTTGCAATCCTCCTGCCTCAGCCTCCCAAATTGCCGGGATTATAGGCATGTGCCATTCTGCCCAGCTCTCTTTCACCATTTATTGGATTATAGATCCGCATAGTCTATTACAGACATTTAAGAATTATTTCCTAAATTACAGAATTGAACTTGTTTTTCTAAACACTGGGTTTAGGTAAGGAAGAAGTTCAAAGATGGCAAGTTGTATTCAGATGGTACAGAATACATATTTCCCTCTAATTTATAATTTGTTCTTGTCTAGAAGAGTTCATGCAATAAAAGCCATTATGCTTAAGTTTTTTAGCCCCTGTGGGATTAACTAGTTTCACTTTTTTTTTTCCTGGGGTTTGGTGAAATCCTTTCTTTGAGTCCAATGGAGAAATTGTATAATTCTGTTCTAATCTCTTACTACTTTTATTTGTATATAAAACATGGTCCAAAGGCTTGAACAAAATCTTGGTAATAAGTGCTCTTTGCAAATATAGGCAGCGGGGATAAAGTTTAGCAACATGACATACAAACAGACCAAATATGTCTCTGAGCCAGGGGGATTAAAGGATTCTACTTGGGATCTGAATGAAGGTTATTCTTGCTATTGAACTGATTATGTCACTATCATTGGCCCTTATGTTAACAAGTTCTTTCCCTTATAACATAGTCTTTCACATTCTCTTACGGATATTCTATCATGATTTATTCATTTGTCCATTTTCACAACACATAAAGCCATTTTAGAAACTTGCCCTATAGCTTACTGCATAATACTGTGAATAATTCACAAAGCAAAGCAAGTATGGAGGTGTTTAAAAAGTAATGCACAGCAACTACCGTAGAACTCATAATGCTAAATACAGACCTTGCTTAGAGTAAATACTCAAACTCATTTATTACACTAAACCAATTGGGAGAATGTAAAGAGACACACAGTGTCTCTGGAGTACAGTATATTTCCACTTGAAAGCTGGCATGGGTTCAGAGAAATGTAGCTGTTTTTAGAGTACATAGTTTGTATTTGGGATGGGGACAAATGACTTCTTCCTGAAATCTAGCATTTCACTGAAGAATGTTTTCTCAAACCTGACAGACCTTATGAAAGCAGATGCAGGAATGAGTGTGGGAGGGTTCTCTAGCTGCAAGGATTATAGTAATGGGAGATGGGAGAGAAGAGGGCTTAGAATCCTACATGCTCCCTGTTGATCCTTCAATGATTCTGAGTTGCCTTTCTGCAGTTACTTTTTGATAGTGCATGGTTTGTGGACCCAATGAAAATAAGCCCTATTCTAGGGAACACAAAAATATGTGACTATGTCAGGACATTGAGGTGCTTATATTTAATCCTTCTCACATATGTCTATCAGCTTGTACTGTGGGGGTTTGCTGTGATGCTGAAGGCTATGTCACAAATATTATAGACCAGCAGGGCCACCCATGGTGGACAGGTTTCAGCTGAGCTTCCAGACTAAGACAGACTGAGGAGAAGGACCCGACAGCCCACTCAAGAAACAACCAGTCATTGAAAACCCTATGAATAGTAGAGAAGCACTGTCAAATATAGTGCTGGAAAATGAGCCCCCTAGATTTGGTGGAATTCAAGAAATGACTAGGGAAGAGTTGCCTCCTCAAAGTAGAGTGGACCTTAATGATAGGAACAGAGTGAAGCTCCTGAGAAGTCCTTATGGCATGACTCAAATAGAGAAGAAACACAGTGACTGCAATATTGGGCTCAAACATAAAAAGATCATGTGCATGGCCAGTGTTGGAGAGTGTTTCAGTCTGTTGTACATAGGGTAATTTTGAGTCAGATCCAACTCGATGGCACCCAACAACAACAATATTTAATCCTTGGACATTGCATTCAGAAGTATGACCTGCTTCTAGTACATGTGACTCTTCCAAGAATTGAATTTAGTACCAAAGTGTAAGCTGTTTTGTTGAGTGCTTTACTCACCAAAAAATCAAGACACAGTCTTGTGAAAAATCAAAGCCTTTGACCACTTAGAAGTGAAATTGCTGGATCATAGAGTATGCACATCTAATAGTTTTATGCATATGGCTCATTTCTGTCCAGCTAGACCAACTAAATACATTTTCTATTCCTGTGTGTGATTCATCTCTACTCAGCTAAACAAACCCTAAGACAAATTCATTTTCCCATTCTAAAAACATAAACACAAAAATGCAAAAGCCAGATGATCAAAATTCAATCTCCAAAAGGCATTTGGTCATAGATAGATCTTAAAGGAATCTGATGGGCAAAGAATCATGTGTCTCTCACCTGTAATGCTGGCCACACACATCCTCTTCAGCCTGATGTTGCTCTAGAATGTTAATGTACAATTCTTTCATGAGATGGGATTCAAGCCACATACAAACAGCAAGGTCAATGAGGGCTGCAGGGGAAAGTGAGTGTGGCCCATAAATCCAAGAGGTACTTAAGATTTAACAAGATTAACAAGTGCTGTTGAAAAGAGCTACCTGGTCTGAGTCACAGGGACAGAGGATGCCAACTCAATGCTCAATTTTCTTAGCTTTGCTGTCACTACACACAAGAGGAAAGCTCCCAAAAGCCTTTCATAAAACTGCAATAAATCTCTTTGAACCATGATCAAATGATAGTATCTTTAATGATTATTTCTCTTGGACTTTGCAGAAGAAATGAGTTGTTCTTTCTCACTGGCCCAGTTATTTGCTATTAACGTTTCTTTTGTTTGCTTTCTTGGAAAGCTTATGCCTGAAGCTTTACCAGATACTTAATTTCAAGTCATTTACTATGTAGTAAGTGCTGGACGCTAAACCAACTCTAGTGCATTCATTAACAGTAAGCAGAAGAAGACAATCCTTCCCCTTTTCAGGCTGTGTCTAGGTGCATGAATGAGTGGAACTCACTAAATTATACACAAAGCTCATCATTCAAATGTCTACCAATCTTTTTGTCCCTGGGCAAATGCAGTTTTTCCAGATCAGGCGTTTAAGCTTTTATGACAACTACCATTTTTAGAACACATCATGCTTTATATTATATACGCTGAAAGTTGGCTTTAAATGCTTAATAACTAGATGATCCCAAGAATGATGGACAATCACAATGTAAGCAATTTGTTAAATGCTGTAGATAAAGGAAATTTCCAAAGATTTGCTGAGTATATACTGCATTATAATAAGGAGGCTAACAAGAACACGTTTTTATATGCCTATTTAGATGCTTGATTTGGGTTTACATCCATATACAAAATACAGCACTCTGCTTGTCAGTGTAGGTAATTTAGTGCTTCCATTCTGGTAACTCTTCAAATTAACTGTGTCATATTCAGTTTCTCCTTCTTCCTTACAAAGCTCTATTCCCCAGACTTCCTACTGTTCAGGGTAGTTCTGTAATATAGTTCTGGCTAATTGGATTTACATGGAAGCCTAAGTGATAAGGCTTTTGGAAAAGCTAGTTTTCCCCATAAAAAGTTGGCATGTGGTTTTTGCTCTTTGTTCTTCCTCTTTCTTTATTACTGGGATATAAGCAGGACAAGGGTAGAGCCTAATGATGGCAGAGTAGGAAGGTAGGAGTCGTCTAGATATTGATGGCATGAAGGACACTTGGATGTCCAGTCCTGGAACCAACCTCCAGACTTCTTATTCAACAGAAATCAGTTACTTGTCTTAGCCATCATAGTCAAGTTTCTGTTTCATGTCCCTGAAACACTGATACATGATGCCTAACTTGCATAGAATTGGGTGTTTAACCCATAACACCAAATGTTCGAGTCTACTTAGTGTGGTCTGTGCCTGTGAATGAGTATTGGAATATATGGCATGTCCATGATTAATATTTTCATTAGCATAGAAGGAGAACTTAGACATTTTTTTTTAGTTAAGGAACCAATATAAATCATGGAACTACACATTTTAGTTTGGCAAATAGAAATGGGCTTGTGAATGGAGAGGACAAGAACCCAGAGTAGTGGGTTCCTGTTAGACTGTCATCATAAAGCCCTTTTGACTCCACAGAGAAAGAACAAGAAGTGTTTATAGGACAGCAAATAGTTCTACTTGGGTGAGAGATGGGGAACCCATGCATGTCAAGGCTGGAGAGGCAGACTGGGGTGCCTTGGGGTCAGGTTCAAGAGTTTGGAATTTATCTTGTTGTTAGCCTTTCTCAAAGGTCTCCTCAGAATCCTATAATGGTGAGATATTTCACAAAGAATGTTCCAGGTCAGATAAATTTGGGAACTTTTCATGCTATATTCCTCCCTTTCAAAAATTCACACTGTATAAGTTCATATTAAATGCTGAGAATTTCTTCAATAAAGGAACCGCTTAAACTAAATTGAAGACTCCTCACATATCATTGGTGGGAATGTCAAGTGGTACAGCCTCTATGGAGAACACATATTACCAGGCAAATAAAGTCTTCACTCAATTTCTATTAAGATCCTGAAAAGAAGTTTTGTGGGTATGGATAAGAGTATTCTAAATTTTATATCAGAAAGCAAAGAAACTTCAACAGGTAAAATAAATTTTGCAAAAGAAAAATTGAGTAGGAGGAATTGGTTTACTGGATTTCAAGATGGATTATATAGTTATAGTAATCAAGATTGTGTGGTATTTGTGGAGGGATAGACACAGATCCAGTGCAGAGAACAGAAAACCTGAAAATAAATCCACAAAAATATGCTCAACTGATTTTTTTTTTTTTTGGCAGAGTCTCTCTGTAGTGCAGGATGGCCTTGAATTCAAGGTCCTCCTGCCTTAATCTTCTGAATGCTGAGATTACAGGCACTCACCACCATGCCTGGATTCCAATTGATTTTTGGCATAGGGGCAAAGCAGTTCAATAATGGAAAGGTAGTTTGTAATAAATAAAACTGGAGCAATTAACCATCTATAGACAATACAAACAAAAACAGCAATAACAAAACAATGAATTTCAATCTAAGTTGCATATGTTGTTGTTAGGTGCCGTCAAGTCGGTATCCGACTCATAGCGACTCTCATAGGGTTTTCAATGGCTGACTGTTTTGGGATTGCCTTGGGAGTGGATTGCCAGGCCCTTCTCCCACTTTTGTGGTGCTGGGAATTGAACTCGGGACCTCAGAGACTGCAGTGCAGTGTCTACCAACTGAGCTAAATCACAGCCAAGTTGCATATATTATATGAAAATTAACTTGAAATGTATCATAGACTAAAATGTAAAATGTGAAACTTTATATTTTTAGAAAGAAACAGCAGAAAACTTTTTAGGATCTAGTAGTAGACAGTTCTTAGGCTTGACAACAAAAGGACAAACCATAAAAGCACATATTGGTAAATTAGACTTCATCAAAGTTTTAAAAAATTGTTCTGCAAAAGGTCCTATTAAAAAGATGAGAAGATAAATTTTACAGTAGGAGGAAGTATTTCCAACTGTATCTAACAAAGGAATAATATCTAGAATATATAAAGAACTCTCAAACTCAACTGAAAAACTCAAAAAAATCCAATTATAAAATGGTTAATAGACATAAAGGGACATTTCATCAAAGAAGTTTTACAAATGGCAAATAAATACCTGAAAAGATGTTCACCATCATTAACCATTGTTGTTGTTCTTGTTAGGTGCCATCAAGTTGGTCTCCTACTCATAGCAATCCTATGTACAATGGGTGAAACACTATTATTAGTTCTTCTCTGCTATTCATAGGGTTTTCAATGGCTGATAGTTTTGGGGGAATGGGTTGTAGGGTCCTTCTCCCAAGTCTATAGCATCTGGCTTTCCCAGGTGGTCTCCCATCCATGTACTAACCAGGCCTGGCCCTGCTTAGCTTCTGAGATCTGACAGGATTGGGTGCCAGAGTGGTATGGCTGCAGGCTCATTAACCATTATTGTTGTTGTTGTTAGGTGCCATTGAGTCGTGTCCGACATACAGTGACCATCAGAGGGTTTTCAATAGCTGTTTGTTTCAGGATCGCCTTGTGAGTGGATTGCCACTTCCTTCTCCCACTTTTGTGGTGCTGGGAATCGAACTCGGGACCTCCGAGACTGCAGAGCAGTGCTCTACCAACTGAGCTAAATCCCAGCCCCATTAATGATTAGGGGAATGCAAATTAAAACCTCAGTAGGTATTACTATATTTCTTTCAGAATGGCTAAAATAAAATAGTGTCACCAAGACTGATGCTGGTGAGGATGCATAGAAACTGGATCCCTCACATATAGTTGATGGAGTAGTACAGCCTCTGAGGAGAACAATTTGGCAATTTCTTAAAAAATTAAACATATGACTGCCATACAACCTGAGTGTTTATATCACAGAAATCAAGACTTATATTCACACCAAAACCTGAACATGAATGTTTATTTGTTGTTGTTAGTTGCCATCAAGTCGCGTCTGACTCATTACAACCCTATGTGCAATAGCATGAAACACTCCCTGACACTGTACCATGCCTGGCACTATGTCAGTGCTTCTCTGCTATTCATAGGGTTTTTGGTGGCTGATTGTTTCATAAATGGGCTGCCAGGTCCTTCTTCCATTTTTGCTGGGCTGCATCTGGAACCCAGGGCCTCAGAGTGCGCAGAGCAAACATTTTATGAATGAGTTAAACCTCAGCCCCAAGACTACAGAGAGGGCAATAATGTGAATTTTGAAGTCATTAAAACTTCCAAACAAGGCTTTTGCAAATTGAAACATGGGGCTCCAAGGGTCCTAGTCCCAGAGTTAATGCCCTAGCAAAGACAGGAAAGTTATGAGAGAAACCAGCTTATACCCAGCTCAGAGGTTTCCTATACTGGAGAGGAGACAGCTGGGAGGGCCTTGCCATGAGGCCCCTACCAACCCCAGAGGTGTCCTGCACCAGCTGAGTAAGAACATCATTTGTGTGCCAGGCAGAGGATCCCCTGGCAGATTTTCTCCTCCCATCAACCACAGAAAGACACCTTCTTGTGTTCAGGAACTTTGAGGGGCTCCAGCGGTGTTACCCCTAAATGGACTGCTCCTGCTCTCTGTTGTGGAAGGCCTTACAAGTGCCCTGGGGATAACAGAGAGTCTGGCCCCAAGAAGGGTGGGAATGGTGTGGCAAAGAAGACCCAACAGAGGCACGAAGGTGCAATGGGTTCCCCAGGGTGGGCAGACCTGCCTCTCTGTAGCTAGGGATTGACCTGACCGCCAGCTATCGGAGCCCCTGGAGATGAGGGAGAGGCGAAATTGGACTTTTCTTACTGGGCTCAGGATTCAGAACCTCTCTCAGCTGAGTAGGCGGGAACATAGTCTGTCTAACTTCGTTCAGGTTGATTGTAAGGGGAAGACATCTGTGGTCTGGAAAGGCAGTCATGAAACAGCCATGAATCAGCATGGCTCTTGGCAGCAGCAGAACCCAGCAAGACCTGTGGTTTTGTATTCCTCAGGAGTTCCAGAATGCCTTTGGAGGAGGAGCCGGGGCAAGGCGAGCTTTTGGAGAGCGGGGGTCAGGGGCTTGTGGTACGTCTTATGGGCACGAATGAGAAGGGCGGCCTCTGTGTAGGGCAGTGAGGGACATCTGTGGGATGGCAAAGGCTTGGCTGTGACCTACCTTGCCTTATCCCATGCTGATCCTCAGCCAACGTGGCACCTTCATGTGTAGTTTTCAGGTCTGGATTTGGTGCTCAAGTTAAAACATAAATGATGAACTTGAATACAGGTAATGAGAGAAACCAACAAACTCCTTCCTCCCTTCCTGGTTTCCTTCTTTGCTTCCTTCCTTGCTTTTTTTTTTTTTAAACTTAAGTCTAAACAAATGTTGCACAGGTGAGTGTGTGTGTTTGCATGCACATATGTGTGTAAGAGAGAGAGGAGAGAGAGGGAGACAGAGAGGCAGGGAGAGGGAGAGCGCGAGGGAGAGGGAGAGGGAGCAAGAGAGAGAGAGAGAGAGAGGGAGAGACAGAGTGGGGGGGGAGGAGAAAACCAGCAGAGAAGGCAGTGCTAAACTCTGGCATTTCTAAACCTCTAGGAAGGACACAGGGCATCCTCTCTAGTATTGAAATCTTTGGAAATGGCTCCAGCCTAGAAACAAGAGGACACACTCCTACTTCCAACTCACCCTCAGCTTCTTTGTCTATAGACTGGAGAGGCTGGGTTGAACAAGTGCAGAACATTACAATTCCAGGTTTGTGATTTCCTTAGATTCTCACAAAGGTTTAAACCACACATATCTTCCTCTTTTCCTCCATAGTTTCTTCTCCTGAAGGTGAGCTGGCTGTTCCTCCATCTGACACAGGTGTAGTGTACTGGGCAGTGTGTGCAATGTGTGTAGTATGTGTCTGTGTGGCGTGCCAGACACTATTTGTTCTTGCTGTCCTAAGCAACCTCCCACATTGCTGCATCTATGCTGGTTTTCCGGATCCTTCAGAAATCCTCTCTCCCACACCCAGCCAAATAAGCAAGAACACATGTGAAAAGACTTTTATACTCCAGTGCCTCTTGAGATGCAGCCAAACAGCTGGAATTACATGCTTTGCAGAGAACCAGGGACGTGGCATGGCATTGGGTAATTCATTTTGTGTTTAGAAACCAGTTTCCTATTTCTAGAACCTGAGAGGGTAGAGGCTGGGCTTCCTCTTACCGATATCTAGGGGTGTGTGTGTGTGTGTGTGAGAGAGAGAGAGAGAGAGACAGAGAGAGAGTGAGAGAGAGAGAGAGAGTTCATATGCATGTATAGGGGATACTTTTCATTAAAATCTCTGTTTTCTTTGCCATTTCCCTATTTGTATGTGCATTTGCATTTTGTGCTCCAATTTTAAAGCCAGCCCCTTTCCTCTGATCTCTTCTTCTCTTCATTCATTTCCCCAGCCCCCCCACTTTCTTCTTTGCTTAGACAGTAGGTCAAGCTCCTTCTGGACAGTAGCTCAGGGTTCTTAATCCCCTGCATGAGGAGGCCCTAGATTAAAGCAGAGGGAATTAGAATGCTGTGCAGTTGTCAGAATGCTGGGGCCCAGAGTCTTCTGACTTCTGCTACCTTCCTGGGTATGGGAGACTTGACCTCTACTAGATTTGGGGGGATATTCAGACCTTCCAGGGTCCAGCGGCATTCTACAACTGTACTAGTCATGTGCAGCTGCTTAACCATCCTCCTCAGACCAAGTGCCTTAAAATAATAATCATTAATTTTCTTCATAAATCTGCAGTTTGAGGAGGGCTCAAAATGAACAGCTCATCTTTGCTTCCACATGGCACTGAGTTGGGTGGCTCAAGGGTTGGGGGTGACTCAATGCCTGGGGGCTGGAGTTATTGTAAGCAGGTATGTTCACATATCTGGTGTTTGATGCTGGTTGTTGGCTGGGACCTCAACAAGAATATAGTGCACACATATAAAGTGAGCTCGCACTATCCTGGGTAACTGTGTTTGCATATACAGTCTGCCACATCTCATTCCATACACACCAACCCTTTCTTGTCCTCTTACAGTCCTGTTGGTTTAAATTTGTACACAGAGATGGAATTTTTAGTAACAACTATGTTCTCATGTGGGCACTAAAGCTTATACTTTTGCTTAAATCTTGTGGTAGGCAAAACTTCCCCAAGCAGGACTCGCAGATCCCTCCTCCTGGAGTACCCACCCCCGTAATCCTCTCCTTGAGTGTGGGGGATCTGTCAATATGATGGGATTTTAGTGGGGTGATTAGGGTACCTGATCTGGCAAAAGTGAGGGGATTTTGCAGATGGAATTGAGGGCCCTCTTCTGTTACTTTGGGTTAATCAAAGGGGAGATTGCCCTGTTTATGTCAGACAGGCCTCATGTAATCAGGCAAGTTCTGTAAAAGAGGGTTTGGGCCTTCCTTGAATGAAGAGATCCTCCATCTGCCTCTGAAGGGGTTAGCAGCCCTGTTGTGAGTGTGTGGGTGCCCTGCACCTAAAATATGAGAGTGGCTTCTAGCTGCTGAGGGCAACTTCTGGCCAATAGCTAGCGAGAAAATGGGGACCTCCGTCCTATGATGGCAAGGAAACAAATTCTGCCAACAACCTGAATGGACTTGGAAGAATTCCAGATGAGAACACAGCCTGGTGTTGATTTCAGCTTTGTGAGACTGAGCCAAGAACCCAGCTACTCCCTGTCCAGGTTCCTGACTCACGGAAATCATGAGATAATACATGTGTGGGTTTGAAGCCACCAAGTTTGTGGTAAAGTGTTACACAGCACTAGAAAACCAACACAAGTAATAGCCATGAGTTCTACTGGTAAGAAAACCTTAATGGGTGGGTAACTGGAGAAACACAAGGTAGATCCAGTAGCGAGACTCTGCACGCTAGGAGACTCAGCTCAGATGTCATCCATGTGTGATCTTCAAGGGTTCTCTTCAGACAGAAGTTATCTGTTGCATCTGAAATCTTATAGCTTTGTCCCTCTTTTGTGGTACTCCTCATATTCTACTTATATTTATCAGTGTTCATGTCTTGTCTTCCTGACAGGATTATAAAGTCCTCCCTATGGAAATGGTACTCTATCTATTTTTGTGGTGGCCAGGTGCTCAGCATACTTCTTTGTATATTGAGAAAGGTTTATGGACAATTCGGTAAATATTTTTCTCAATGGCAGAACTCCAACTTTTACTGTTGAAGTAGTTGGAGAGTGTGTTTTGATATGCAGAGAATCAAGACACAGTCTTCATGATTTTTAAATTTGTGTTAGTTTAAAATATCTAAAGTAACCAAGCATTTTGTTCCGCATTTGCAGTCAGTGAGAATGTCTCTGTCATTGGAGATTCTGAAATTAAGCCTATGAATGTTCATCCAATAGATTCTGGTTCTCTGGAACTCTCTGCCAAGACTAAATCACCAGTCTGAGTAATCTTTATTTTTATCTTGAGAATGGAGAAAGGAATTTCCTAAACCATGGGGATAGCACCACCTCTAGAATCTGAGTTAGAACCTGTAAATCAAGGCCACTATGTTTGTGAGAGATAGGGATAAAATTTCTTCTTGGAACACTAAACACAAATTTATTTATAGAAGTAAGTAGCCTTTAGGGTTTTGTTGTTGTTGCTGCTGTTTGTTTCTTGTTTTGTTTTGTTTTGTTTTGAGACAGGGTATATAGCCCAGGCCTCCAATTCTTGATCCTCCTTCCTCAGACTCTTGAGTGATGGGATTAAAGGTGTGTGCCACCACACATGGATTATTAGGTTCCTTTGTTAAATTAAGTTTGGGGACACTGAACATAGAGCAAGAATAGAAGTCAAAGGAGAGGGAATAGCCACAATTTTAGGACAAGCCTTTTGTAACCAAAGGAGCCAGCAGCCTCTGGGGCCAGCTTTCACTGGGGCTTCAGGAACCCTGGGAGGATCTCTGGGAGGACTCAGGCATCTCTGTCATAGGAAACTCCATGTGAAGTTACACTTGAGGATCTATATACCACAGGGATCCATTTTTGGAAACCTTAATTATTAATAACAAAAAGAATCACCATTAATAATCATCTTGTACCTCATCTAAAAATAGAATTGTAGTGCCATGAGGGATTCTTTTTGGGCTAAGTTATTAGTCAGGTCCATGTTCATGTCCTTTTGGGGAACACCAGCTGATCACATAGGACTTAAGCACACCTCCTGGGGACTTCCGGATCTGGGCCTTATAAAGACATTGAGTAGAAACACTACACTTACAGAGCTCCTAGGGATCTGCAGAGTCTCACATTCATTTTCCCACTTTCCCAGGGATAGGCAAAGCCATCTTCTTCTAACTTAAGCTAATATAGGTGGAGAAGTTCAGGTACCATAATTGTTAGGGCCTCAAATGGCACCTACTTTGTTTGGAAATTAAGAGTGTACATTTGAGTTCCAGTTGCCAAATTCCACAAGGTTTCAGACATCTGGAGCCAACAAATCAGATTGCTAATAGGTAACATCTAGATGGTAATAAAGCCTCGAGTTAAAATAAGTCATACTAGGTATTCTTTGGTTTGCCCTATGGTTGTCCCCATGGTCATTAATGAAACTGGATGTGATAATCCAGGTTTTACATTTCATATGGAGGTCCAATAAGCATTTAGGAAGCCCAGGAATTATTTTCCAATAATCTTGGCATGGGATCTGTGGTCTATTTGTTGTTTAGAGTCTATACATTCCTGGACCTCACTGGGTATGTCCCCTTATCAGTAGCTTGCAAGTAAATGTGATAGGAGAAAGACTGCAGTATGGTATGTGTACATTTGGAGGTAGGTGGGACAATAAGAAGTTGTAAAGAGCCAATACTCTATCTGCTATTCTCTTCTCCCATTGTAATGGTAGGCAGTGATGGGTGGGACTAAGATATGATGGTTAATCTTGATAGTCAACTAAGAAACATCTAAGAGATTAGCACACCTCTGGGTATGTCTGTGAGGGTACCTCCAGGTATGGTTAGGTCATGAGGGAGGGCTCTGATCTAGTGAATGGATTAATCCCTTGATGGAATTATAATATGATGGCATTATTGGGAGGTGGTAAAAAATAGGAAATGTGGCCTAGTTGAAGGAAGTCAGTCACTGGGGCTGTGTCCTTGGGGGCTATATCTCTCTCTGCCCCCTTCCTGTATTTCCCTTTCTCTGCTTCCTAGCCATCATGGTGTGAACTGCTTTTCTCCACCACACCCTCCCTACCATATAGGCCTTGGGGTGCAGCTTAGTGGTAGAGGACTTGCCTAGCATGTGTGAAGCCCTAGATTTGATCCCCAGAATTGCATAAAAAGAAGAAGAAGAAGAAGAAGAAGAAGAAGAAGAAGTCATTACAAGAATTAAGAATATAACTATATTTATTTAGAATGATGAAAGAAATTACAATGAAGTACATGTTTTATGAAAAATGTCATAAATACAGAACCTAGAAAAATAATATGTTTTAATTAATTCATTGCTCAGTCCTGGAATTTAGCTCAGTTGGTAGAGTGCTGCTCTGCAGTTTCTGAGGTCCCAGGTTCAATTCCCAGCACCACAAAAGTGGGAGAAAGACATGACAATCCACTCTTGAGGCAATCCCAAAACAATCAGCCATGAAAACCCTGTAAGGGTCACTACGAGTCGGACATGACTTGGCGGCATCTAACAACAACAACAACAACAACAACATTGCCCACTACACCTTCATGATGTTTTTTCCCCTGTAGCTTCAGGCAGCATACACCTTTCCTCTTCATGCAACAGCAGTTTTGTATTATTTTCTTTGGTGAGTGTAGAAAGTTCAGTCTCACCTCTAATGTATTTGCAATTTGTTTTTCTAAGCTATTAACAATAAAATTTCTTTTAGCATCACAACTCATTATTGGCAGTGTCCTGGGTGTTTTACAGGTTGTAGCCAGATCTAGAAAAACTTTCTCTCATAGCTGAGCTGAAAGAATTGGGAGAATTTTTCTATTAAAAAATGCCTTTGGCTTTGTCCATGTTAACCTTTGATTTTTCTCCATTACATGAATAGTTTCAGTGCCAGGTGTCACAGGTCACATTCCTATGGTGAACTCCCTCTGTGCCTTCATAATAGGACTCTGGGTGAATTGGCAGAGTAGGCTGTCATGGCTATTTCTACACCAGTATGGCAATTGTTACTGACCTGCTCAAGAAAGTGACCACAAACACTGTCCTAAACCCACATCTAAAGTATCTTCAACTTACTTCTCTTTGTGATCATTCCAGGACTACCTGACCTGAGGGAAAACATGGAGGAGCCAGTGGGAGAAGATTTTTGTATCTTTTATTTTCCCTCAGTGATAACACCATTGGTGATCTGCCCATATTCTTCTATCCATCCCAGAGGTCTCCTGACACTTGATTTTCAACAAAGGTGCCAAAAACTTATATTGGAGAAAAGAAGAATACAAATAGCCAATAAACATGAAAAAATGTTCAACATCCTTAGCCATTAGGGAAATGAAAATCAAAACCAAACAGAGATTCCATCTTGCCACAGAATGGCTAGCGTTAGCAAAACAAACAACAACATATGCTAGCAAGGATGTAGGGTAAAAGGAACACTTATAAATTATGGGTGGGACCATAAACTAGTACAGCCATTATGGAATTCAGTATAAAGTTTCCTCAAAAAACCTAAAAATAGAACTACCATGTGACTCTCCTATACCACTTTTGGGCATATACATACACAAAGGAATCCAATACATCATACCATAGAGACACCTACCTCTCCATGTTCATTGTATCAGTCCTCACAATTGCAAAGATATGGAATCAGCCCAATATCCATCAAAAGATGAGCTGACTTTTTAAGTGTGGTACATATACACAATGGAATATTATTTAGCCATAAGGAAGAATGAAATTATGTCATTCTCAGGAAAATGGATGGATTTGGAGAGTATCATTTTAAGTGAAATAAGTCAGACTGAGAAAAACAAAAGCCACATATTCTCACACATGTGCAGAAGCTAGATTTATTTTAAAATGATAAATATATAAGTATATAAGATCAGAAAACACAAGGGGATATATCTAGAGTGGGAAGGGGGATAGTGGGAGGGAGTGAGAGAAACATGGGGGTATAAAGAAAGAGAGAACAAGTACAAGATATAGCTATACAATAATTTTGTAATGAAACTTCTCATACTGTATGACCTGTATGGTAATAAATTTTTTTTAAAAATCAAAAATGTATTTAACTTTGAGCTATGTGACTCAAGTTTTCTTTTTTCTTTTCTCATTTTTTTTCTTTTTCTTTTTTTTTTTTAGAAGAGATTTATTTTGGTTCATGGTTTTAGATCTGAGGCTTCAGTCCAAGGTCTGACTTAACATTTAAGAAATATTTATGGAAGACTGATTGAAGAGTTTGCAGTCTACTCATTAGACTATGTGAGTCTTATTCTTCAATCCAAACCAGGTAAGTTGGTTATCATGTGTATTAGTCAGCTGTCATTATTGCAGCAGAAAAACCAACTGAAACAAACTTATAGAGGAAAGAGACTTATTGAGGGCACACAGTTAGAAGATCATAATGGCAGTGGGGCAGGCATCACAGCCATAGGAGGCAGGGCCCCTGGCAGACGACCTTATATCTTCATGAGCAGGGAGCAAAGAGTGCAGAGCCACAGGTCTGGGATAAAAACCTCCAAAGGCATGCCCCCAGTGACTCATTTCTGTCTAACCAAACCCAAGTCACAAAGTCCCACAATTTTCCAGGACAGTGCCACCAGCTGGGGACCAAATGATATGACCTGTGGGGGAAGCTTTTAATCTAAACCATAACACCATGTTGTTGTTGTTAGGTACCGTCGAGTCGAGTCCGACTCATAGCGACCCTATGTACAGCAGATCGAAACT
>VMDO01010347.1:40529-72199 GCA_007922755.1 Pedetes capensis
AAACGATCTTATTTATGTTTAAGCCCATTGTTGCAGACACTGTGTCAATCCATCTGGTGGAGGGTTTTCCTCTTTTGCGTTGACCTGCCACTCTTCCAAACATGATGTCCTTCTCCAGGGATTGTTCTCTCCTGACTACATGTCCGAAATATGTAAGACGCAGTTTGGCCATTTTTGCTTCCAAGGAGCACTCTGGTTGATGTATTTGGCCTGTTCCTTCTGTTATCTCATAGAATTGCTGTTTCTAAACTGAGTTTTGGGATGTTACCCACAGGAAACCTTTGGAAATAGCCATAGAAAACTTATATTCTATATATTCCTGATAAGCTGTTGAGGACACTGGGATGACTCAGGAAAAAGTTCACTGAAGCGCCAGACCAGGGCAAAGGAGAGTTATCAATGAAGAACTGGCTTTGTCTTGTCTTTTGTACATTGTCAGCTTTGTAGCTTCGATATTCTCACTTTGCATTGTTTCATAGGATACTTAGAGCCTAATTTGTATTCTACTTTTGGTAATTATATACAATCAGTATAAATCACTGTATGGTTATATCTTTTACTTTGGGTTCTAGATTTCCTCCTACATTAATTTTTTTCTCTCTCTCCTTTATTTTCTCCCCATAGTTTTAAATTTTAAAAAATTCTTACATTGGACAAAATTTTAAGTCACTGAAAAAATGTTTAATAAATTGAATATGTATGAAGCTTCCTTTTCCCCACATTTCATGCTCCTCTTTCTGTGTGGTGTTGGGCACTTTGATTTGTTTTTCAGGAATAGGGATAAAGGCTGTGCTGGATCTTGACTCAGGCAGTTTTGACAGGGCTCAGCAGTCTTAGGACCCCGGTTGGCCTCCCTCACAGTGTGACCAATAGCAGCACTCAGCCAGCTGTCGATGGGCAACTTTGCACTATAGAAATGTGAACAGCTTCTCCCCAAGTGTCAGATCTGCTCATGGGGAAGACGAGAAACTAGCTGCATGCCTGGACATCATTTCTGCATAGCCCCACCCCTACTCAACACCACAGCACTGGCCAACTCTCAGCACACCCCTCCTCTCCCACTGCCTGGCCTCAACTCCTCCCCCCGAAGCTTGCCCCTTCATCTTTGTGGCAGGGAGGAGTCACTTGCCCACCCCACCCTCTGTTCTCTTCTGAGTCCCTTTCACTTCCCTAGAGCCTTGCCTGTTGATTCACAAGAGCATCATTTGGAAGGGGAAAACCTAACCAAATGGTAAGTCTGTTTCACTCTTTGTATTTATGCTCCTGGGCAATGTGTAGGCCTTGACTAACAAGGGAAGAGGGAATAGGAGAAGAAAGGTGTGATAATTGATTTGTCTTGGATTGTACAGGTGACACACAGCTCTTGAGGAAGGCAGCGGTTGTTTCTTTCTGGTCCCCTCCACTGCTGTCATGGGTGCCATGCAGTTAGGATGGTATCTCAGGCCCTGCAACGTCAGAGCAGCAGCACCAGGCAAGAAGGCCAAGGGCCCCTTGCCTGCCTGATGGGGACCACTGCCTGCTGATGCCCCCCAGATCTGTGCGGAAGCAGAGGGTCCCTCCTTCCCCTCCACATAGCTTTTGCAGGGGAAAATACAGAGCCACGTTTCTAATTTCCCCTTCTCACTTTTGGCTGATTTTCTGCTCTCTGGAGTTGCCAAATCTGGGCTTCGGGCCTGGTGAACCTGGATGCTTCTGTAGATTGTGACATGGTCAAAGGACATTGTCTTTCCTGACTGAGCAGCTTTTGATTACTCCATTATCGTTACAGTGCTTTCTTATTCCTTCCTTATATAAAATTCCTAACATCCATCAATGCGTGGGATCTTTAGGGAAGGTATTTTTGCTCATTGTACTCCGAGGGGTAACCCCAGCATCTACAGTGACTGGTGGAGAGGAGATGCCTTGTTGAATAGGAGATGGATGCAAGCTTGCTCATCGAAGAGCTCTCTGTAAGAACCAAATGAATGAAAGGCGCAACACTCCTTTAGTTGTTTTTCCAGCTCCCTGAGACTTGTGATGGCTTAAGTCCAGCTCTGGTCTGAGTAAGGGACTTCCTAGCCCAGTGGCCCCAAACCTTTTACCTAAGCATTCCAGGAGGCAGGCAGGGGAGAGGGAAATGAGCGGGGCTTCCGGAGGAGGCCTGAAAGTCTTTGGGAGTTTTGCTACCCAGGAAAGCTTCCCTGGCAGCCCCCTCCTGGCTTGGAGCCTGTGTCCGCCCCAGAGGAGGCTGGCTTGGGCCGCAGTCCAGGGCCAAGGTCCAGAATAGGTCGGGGGTGGGGAGAGGGAAGGTCGAAGGGCGAGGAGCCCAGGCTCCAGGCAGCATCCGGGCTTAAACAACTCTATTTAGAAACAGAAGAGAAGCTCTGGGGTACATGGGCCTCCCAGGCGGGGAACTGCGAGTTCCTGCCAAGTGGGGAGGAAGAAGGGCATTTGTGGGGAGGGGTTAGGGGAGAGGGCACCAGAGGGAGCAGACACAACCCAGCCACTTTTTCCCTGGTAAAAACCTGGCTCTGAAATAAACACGTTTGTGCAAATCAGGAGGGTTTTTGTTCTTCCAGGCTGCGGTGCACAGGCCCCGCCTAGTTCCTGTGAGCGCGGCTGTTCCCAGGTTCCTGTTTCTTTTCAGAGCAGGAATATTATAAGCTACTCATAGGCCTTCCTGAGACTCTGTGGGATAATGGGATGGGAAAAACAGCTTTATTTCTTGATGTTTCTGAGGCGGGAAGGGCTTCCAGGCTCCCTCCAGGCCCGGCCTGGAAAGCGCTTGTTGTCCAGGGGCGGCCGCCTTTGGCCCATCAGTCTGAGGGCCACGCGGAGGATTTGCTAAACCGGAGAGGTAAGGGGTCTGCGTGTGGACAAAGCCTGTTCCTGCTGGTTCATGGGGGCGGGGCGCCAAGGCAAAGAGGCTCTAATGAGGACCACAGGGCCTGGGGGAAGAGGGTGCAAAAAGTCCAAAATCAACCTCATCCCAAGGAGACCAAACCATCAGTCTACAGCCACTCATTCTCTTTCCGGGACTCCAGCCCCCTGCGGTCCCCAGGGAGTTCCTGGCATTTCATAACCACTTTGACTTTAGAGCCTTCCTCTCCTTGGGGCCCAGAATCGAAGAGGTTCCTGATCTGAGGAAGTAGATTGTGACTCTGCACGCTTCAGAACCCCTGCTTGAAAACCGGTATCAGGGAGGGGAAGACTAGGAGAAAGGAGTGTGTGTAAGGCTACCCGGTCACAAGAAGGAGGAGCCATCTTTGCTGCTATAGCAACTCTCTCATATTGGTGGGAGTTGCGTGAATGGGTGTAACCCTTAGGCAAGCCTGTTGCAGTATATAAGAAAGGCAAAGACGTGTGAAAGGTACTACCCAGCAGGCCCACTCCTAATTAATATCCTAAAGCGGAAGTCCTTAACAGCTTTTCGTCTCAGGACTCCTTTGTGCTCTTAAATATTATTGAGGTCCCCAAAGAACTTTTGCTTGGGTAAGTTATAATGATCAATGTTTACCATATTGGAAATTCTTAAAACTAAGAATTAAAAAATTCATTCGTTTGAAAATAACAAGAAATCCTTTATACACTAACATGTTTATGAAAAAACAAAACTGTATTTTCCACAACAAACAAAACAGTGGGGGGAGTGGCATCGTTTTACAGTCTTGCAGACCTGGCTTCATAGAAGGCCGTCGAGTTCTCAAGCATACTTCTGCACCAGTGTGCCGTGATACCACATGCTAGGCAGCTGCTGGAAAACTCCATCCAGGCAAGATGGCACATGCCTGTAAACCCAGCGACTCAGGAGGCTAAGGCAAGAGGATCACAAGTTTGTGGCCAGAGGCCGCCCACACAACTTAGCGAGATCCTGTCTCAAAATTATATATATATACATATATTAAGCGGTAGGATGCAGCTCAGTGGTAGAGCACTTGTTTAGCATGTGTGAGCCCTGGGTTAAAATCTCAGTACTGCAAAGGAAACATAAACAAGAAAAAAAGAAGAAAAGAGAAGAAAAAAACCCTCCATTGTTCACTTGTGAAAGAATGAGAGTAAAAACGACAAATAATACCTTGGTATTATTATGAAGGGGGCTGGGATTTAGCTCAGTGGGTAGAGCGCTGCGCTGCAGTCTCTGAGGCCCTGAGTTCAATTCCCAGCACCGCAAAAATGGGAGAAGGGCCTGGCAATCCACTCCCAAGGCAATCCTGAAGCACTCAGCCATTGAAAACCCTATGAGGGTCGCTCGACGGCACCTAACAACAACAACAACAACATTATTATGAAAATAGTTTTGACTTCACAGACCATCCTAAGAGGATTTCAGGGGTCTGGTCCCCCAGGGGACCCTGGACCACACTTTTAGAATTGCTACTCCAGAGACAATTCCACACATCTATTCTAGCAGATAAATGTATACGTACATCAGGATCAGGTTCTAGAGGAAGTAGAATGGAAATACAAGCCGATGAGGACAAAGGAATAATGTACAATTTCTGTTAGAGAATCTTGCTCAAGATTTTTTAAAAAGATGATGGAAGATATCAAATTGCTTTGACTTTTAAATTTACTTGGTATACATTTAAATGAGATATATATACATTTAAAAATATTTAACTGTTAAAATATGAAAATATTTCAGAGGCACAGTGAAATTGAATCTCTTGCAGTTATTTTAAATCAAGAAGAAAAAATTTAAATACCAACACAGCACATTTGATGGAGGTACATAATGGTTTAAAATTCTTTTAGAGGGTATGCAAGTAAAAAGCATGAAGATCTCTGGACTGGATAGCATTTATTATTCCTTTCAACTGTTTGGATTTTGTGGAAATTGTCTAAGAGGTTACTGTATTGAGTGGCCACTGACACTAGCAGGACAGGTCCCTAAATATAATGTTCCTCTTGTAATGAAGTGCCTTTCAAAACAAAATTAAAAAAAAAAAAAAAGAAGTTCCCCCATCTCTCTTATATGCCCACAAGTACACACACGCATGTACACACACACACACACACACACTCACACACGAATCCCTCCACAGACTCCTACTCTTACAGTGTTGATTCTGATGTAGGCAGTTTATGAACCACACTGTAGAGAAACAAAAGCTGAGTTTCCACATGGGGTGATCTGCCTCCTGGGAGATCTCCTAAGATGTGGGCAGCCTCAAAGAGGATCATCAAAGAGCGAAAATTTCACTTGAAGTTTGCATTGCTACAATGTAATCCTTTTGGCTTCAGCAGTCTTGGCAGAGGGTACTCCGTGTCCAAAAGTTTTCAGTGGATGTTTGGTTTGATTTTAGGGGAAATCAAGGCCTACATGTCACATCTGGTGCAGACCTGGGATGGTGCACACAGGATAACAAAGTGACTCAGATTGAAAGAATCCAGCGGAAGCAGAAGCAGACACCAGGAGCCCAAGCTGATACCTCCTGAGCACCTCAGCCACCCACCTGTCACCTGGGAACACACAGATACCCTGGGGCTGGGGCCTTTATAGGGTGTGAGCCTGAGGTCAGGGTGCCTCAGCTCTGCATTTTGCCATGCACCCTGAGCCCCACTTGCTTACACTCATTCCGTGTAGACTCCCTGTGATATTGGTGTCAGGAATAGCCTGGGAGTTCCCAGTGACAGCTAGAGGGCAGGAGGGACAAGGGACACTGAGCAGGTGGGTCTCTGAGTGACCTCAAGTCATCACAGGCACCAACCATCTCAGGTGCTGAAGGAAAGGGGAAAATGTTCCCATGACCCAGTGAGTGTTCCCCACAAAGGCGCACTGAGGAGGAGAAGGGTGCTTGGTCCTGCCAAGTGCATGTGTCACGCAGGCCAGCTGGGATTCTGGCTTGGCAGCTCTGAGTCAGTCTCCAACTGGGGAGGGCCAGGCCTTAAGGGCTTCTATCCTCAGCTGCGCCCTGCCCAGATCAGGCAGATGGGTGGGGCTGTTGCTCAGCATTGGCCCTAGGACCAGCTCCCTGGAAGTGGCATGAGGACCCAGGCAGCCTTGGCACCATTTCAAAGGCTGGCATCAGACACTTATCAGCTGGTGTTTGTTCAAGGCCTATGCTGAGGTTGCATAAGAGAATGTGAAAAATGCCCAGGAAGCCAAAATTGTGTTCTTAAAATAGGGCTCAGACCATAGGCAGGGTGGTTAGGCCACCCCTTGGGCTTGGTGAAACAAAACACTAACAGCCCAAGTGGGAGAAAGAAACAGGTACCTCTCATAGAAGATGGAGGATTGACGCCAAGACACTGCAAGAAACCAGGGGTGCAAAGAAAGATGGGGCTCGCATTCCGTTTTCCTGGAATATTCTGTCATTTCTGAAGGCCTTTAAAGCCAGCTGTCACATCACATGGTGAATGCCAGGGGCAAGCGAAGGAGAGGCAAGAGCAGCAGTGCTGATGGCCACTGCAGGAGAATTCTGGAGATTTTACGTGAAAATGAAGTCCAGGGAGGCATTCTTGCATTTAACAAACATTAAATCCTTGATAAAAATCTATCAACCATTATTTTATTTTTATTGTTTTCTTTCTTTCCTTTTTATTATGAACATTTTGATTGTACATATTTATGTGGTACAGAGTGATCAGTTCATATATACAGTCTCTTCACTCCCACTAGTCTCCTCACTCCCTCATTATAGGTCCCCTTGTATTTTACAAGCTTAGATGTACACAATTGCATATATATGTATGTGTGTGTACATTTAGGGTTTTTTTTTCCTTTAAGGTAGCTCTAGCTCTCACATGTGAGTGCAAGCATGCAGTATTTCTCTTTTTGAGTCTAGGCAGTTTTGTTTAAAATGATGATCTCTAGATCTACCTATTTTGCTGCAAATAATATAATTTCATTCTTCTTTATTCCTGAATAATATTCCACTGTGCATATATACCATATTTTAAAAATACATGCATCTGTTATCAACCTTTTTCTTAATGTAACTCTCAATGACCTTTACCTGCATGACTCTCCCTTATTGTCAGATTTTGACACCGTTGTCAAATTTGTGTGAAATTCTGTATCCATTAGTTCCATAACTATAGATTCAACCAATCATAGATCAAAAATGCTCAAACAGAAGCCAAGCACTAAGGCACATGCCTATATTCCCAGTGACTTGAGAGTCTGAGGCAGGAGGATTACGAGTTTGAGGCTAGAGGCAATGTAGCAAGACCCTATCTCAAAATTAAAAAAAAGTAAAAAGGTTTGGGGAATGCAGCTCAGTGGTAGAGCACTTACCTAGCACCTGCGAGACCCTGGGTTCAATCCCCAGTACTGGAAAACAAAAAACAAACCCTCAACAAAAAATTGTGTTTATACTGAGCATGTAGAGACTTTCTTCTCTGTAATTATTCTCTAAAAAATAAGAGTATAACAACTATTTACATAGCATTTTGCATTGTGTTAGGTATTATGAGTAATCTAGAGATGATTTAAAGTATAGGGGAGGATGTGTGTAGATTATAAACAAGTACTATGCCATTTTATATAACAGTCTCAAGCATCCTTGGATTTCAGTGTCCATGGGAGAATTCTGAAACAATCCCTTTCAGTTACAGAGAGAAAACTGTATTGCTGCTATGGGGCAATCTTGAGTTATTTTTAATTCATTGAAATAGTAAATTCTATGCAAAATTGAGGAAGAAAATGAAGCTGCATCTCTTATCTGCTCCATTTTAGTTTGGCTCTAGCCTTGTCTTTCCACTTGTAAGAATGACTATCTCTTTCCTGGGGTCACTCCCTTGTGATGAGTCCAAGAATTCCAGGTTCCCAGGATGCTTATCTGAAGCCTAAGGGTCAGTCCTGGCCTCTTGAGCCACTGGTGCCATCTCATACACATGCTGGAGGTTGTGTGGCTCCTCAGCCACTTCCATTCCCAGGGCTCCTGCGTGGCTTCCAAAGCCAGAGAGGTCAGAGCCTGGACTGCCAGAAAAGGTCTTCCATGTTTTGTCACTTATAGATTGTGATTTCATAACCTCGTTTGAGCCCCAGAGCCTGTCCTGGTAGCCTCCTCTACACCCTTGAGTCTGAGACTCCCTTTCTAGCTGATCCTAGCGTTTGGGGCTGGCTCAGGTCACAACCTGCAGCCATGGTATATAGCTCCTACTGGTAATTTTCCTTTGAGCATAAGATAGACTGATCCCTGCCCTCTTCCAATGGTATGGTCAGATAAAGGGCTACCACTCAAATGTCACCACAGAGCCATTTCCCCAGGGTATGGCCTACCAGGAGGGGACATGGGAACAGTGCCCAGGTCTGCCCCTCAGAGATTGAAGACCAGAGTTCCCTTCTCCCACTGCATTCCTGCTGGAGACAAACTCCTCTGGGTTGCCTTAGAAACAAAGTCTATGGAATTGCTGCCAAAGGGTGGCGACTCAATCTTGAGATCGGCTGAACTTGAAGGCGAGCTCTCAGTTCAAAGGCCTCCTCATCCCTAACCCAAGCCAAGCTCTGAAACTGTCCCCCATATTTCCTTGGGGATCTAGTTGCACTGTCACCATGTGGCAAAGTCAGCCATATCAGCTGCAGGCTGTGTTAGTTAGGGCTCTACCAGATGGTATAACAAATTCAGTGACTTAATGGAGTAGAAGTTTACTTACCACTCAACTCAGAGTCCAATGGCAGATTCCTACTCAGCAAATGGCTTTTTGTCTTGTGGCAATTTGCCAGAGGCTACTTCTATCATGTGGCTCTTTGATCCTCCAACATAGAAGTTCTCTGCATCTATCTGGCAGATGTAGAGAAGTCACAATTACCACTGTCACTACTACTAAAACTACTTCCTTTTCTTTTTCTATCTCTTCTTCTCTTCTTTCTCCTCTTCCTTCTTCTTCTTCTTCTTCTGATGATATACGTAACAGAAAACTTTACTATTTTAACCATTCTAAGTGTATAGCTTAGTAGAATTATGTATATTGACATTGTTGCGCAACCATCCATCTCTAGAACTCAGTCATTTTTCTAATGGAAACTGTACCCATTAAACACAAATTCTCCATTTCTCCCTTCCCCCAGCCTCTGGTAACCACCCTTCTCCTTTCTGTTCCTATGAATTTGATTACTCTAGTTTTCTTCTATAAGTAGATCATACAACATTTGTCATTTAGTGACTGGCTTATTTCATTTTGCATAATATCTTCAAGGTTTATCTATGTTAATAGCCAATATCAGAATTCCCTTTGCTTATCCATTCATTGATTAATAGACACTTGTGTTACTTCTACCTTTCAGGTGTTCACACCTTCTTCTTAATCATCTTGACCTGCAAGTGACACTGTTGTTTCCAATCACATCCCACAGAACATATTGCTTAGCTCCACCCACATGCATGGAGAGCCAGGATATGCAATTCCTGGTTGTCTGGGCAGCCTCTTAGCAGAACCAATTCAGCCTAAGGAAGATGAGGCACAATTAGTTGGAAGATAACTAACTAGCTGTCCCTACCACCCCATTCACCTTTATACCTCCTGTAATAGCTAGTTAAAGTGGCCCAGGACAAAATGCTTTTTTCCAGGTTTCCATTCCCAACAGTACAAGGATTGAGGTCTAAATATACTTTCAATAAATAGCTATAGCTAACATTTGAATAATCTTTTGCAGTTTTCAATGCCCTTTTCATATGATATGCTGGTTCAAGTTCTGACTTTGCCAATTTCATAAGTATGACATATGTAGAACTCTTAGCTCTCTAATAAATTCAATAAGTAGTAGCTATTGATCTTCACAGAGGTATGCATTATTTCCCCATTTGCATAGAGGAGGATATTGTACCTCAGGGAGATTAAGTAATTTTCTCAGTTATTCAGATCATAAATGGCAACTCCATCTCTCTGTCTACACCCCGATCACAGGGAATCATCATCATGAGCTTGAAAAGTAACATTGGTGTCTTTCAATGGAAATATCAAGCCCCCAAACAAAAGTGTGATTCTGCCCTCTGAACCACCTCCTTGCACTTGAACTGGTGTACCTGAGCTGAACCCACTGGAGAATGTAGTAGGAAAGATTATTATTTAGGTGCCTATCCTCTGTTCTTGGCCCTGGGGAGCAGCCCAGAACCCCCTTTGGAGCTCAAAGAATGTTGTATTAGTTAGTTCATTCATCACTGTGGCAAAGAAACTGACCAAAAATAAAATAAAAACACTTACAGGAAGAAAGTTTTTTGGGGGCTTATGGTTAGAAGATCATAGTCTATAATGGTGGTAGGGAAGGCATGGTGTAGGAAAAATTGGGAGGAAATTGGCAAAAACCCCCAAACTGGGAAAACAGCTTTTGAATATCTGGTTTGTAAATTAGAAATCTAGGGAAAATGAAAGTAACTTAGTTGTGAAAGACCCCCGGAGGGTATCCTTCTCGGACGGAGACCCAAGCCCAAGGACCAAAGTCGAGCCACGGGATGCAAACGCAAGAGGCAGCTTTATTGTTCACACAGGCGCCTGCGGTTGCTCCAGCCTTCGGATGACTGGGGCGCCCCGGGCAAAGGGCGATTGTTCTTTTATAGGCAAAAGCGCAGTTACAGAAGCAGAAGCATGGTTACAGGGTCTCTATTGGTCGTTTCAAAACATATCAGGGGTTGTGGCGGGGATTTCAAAAGTGGCGGGGATTTCAAAAAGCGCGGTTCGCGGTTATTGCCAGATCTGATACGGGACTTTCCCTCCCTCTGGTACTTTCTGATATGGGACTTTCTGTCCTGGCCCACTTTCCTGGTATTGGGGCCAGCCGTCCCAGGCAGTTACAGTTTTAGGTGGGGTCTTTCAGTTGCACGTTTGTACAAAACCCTTCACAAATCCCCCGAACCTGATTGGATAATTGGACTCGAAGCTGATTGGCTCACGCTATTCTGTGGGCGAGCTATATAAAGAGCTGCAGAGCTGCAGAGCTGTAGAGCTGTAGAGCTGCAGAGCTGCACTGCGGCAGCTCAACCCTTTTCGCCCTTTTTGCCCTTCTCGCCCTTCCTCTCGCCTGGACCATTGGCAAGGAAACAGCTCGACCCTTTTGGCCCGGATCTTCAACCACTAACAAGGAAAGACCCCATTCTCGCCCAGACCACCGATGAGGAAATAGATTTCCTGCTCTCTCGCTGGGACCTTTGCTGAGGAAAGAACGTTCTCCCTGCTGCGACCATCAACAAGGAAAGAACCTGCTCTCCATCTGATCACCAATGAAGCAAGAGCTGTCTCCTCGTGACCACCAAGACAACCAACACAGGTGTTTGCCCCTGGAAGGCAAAAGTGCCTGAGGCTTTTCCTTTCTCCCATCTCCGCTGCTGTCCCGAGGGCCGCAGGAGTCTGCGCCCCTCACCCAAGGGTCCTGGGTGAATTGTGTTTAGTATTTGTGTGCTCAGCGGTGCTGCTCCTCCAAACATCCAGGCCAGACCGGGAGGCGTGCGCCCCACACATGGCAGTGGCAGGTGGCAGAGCCTCTGTCAAATGACCTCATGTCATAGTGGATCAGGAAGCAGAGAGTGACCAGAAATGTGGGTCCTGGTAAAAATCTCTAAAAAGCCTGCTTCTAGTGACCTACTCTGCAAAGTTAGTTTCTGCCTCCCAAAGTTTCATAACCTGCCAGGATGGCTCCACCAGTTGAGGATCAAATGTTCAAGCATGTGACCTTTGGGGTCAAATATCTTCCACTGCTGCTTTCCCTTCCCAGTAATATTCATGGATCCCCTCCTGTGTTCCAGGTCCTGGAGACACAATAAGCGTAAAAAATGATTCTTCCACTCCAAAGAGTACATTGTCCAACCAACGAGATGGATATATAATCAAATAATTCTCATAAAATGTGCTGAACTATATACAAAGACCTACAAAATGTGACTGGAATTTGGATGAGGGGCAATTAACTTTTCCTAACATGTGGCAAGCAACATCAAGAAGGTGACAACTGAGCTAGGTGTAGGTGGTTAAGAGAGTATTAGGGGAAACTTGGAGATACAACAAAATCTCAATGGTATCAAAGAGCATGGTGTGTTTGGGGATGAAGTGTAGGTACAGTAGGGGCAAAGCATGGGTGGTGTCAGAATTGAATATAAAATGTTCCACAAAGGTCATATGCTTTAACATTCATTTCCCAAGTGGTGATACTGTTTGGGGAGGTCATGCAACTTAGGGAAGTGGTACTCAACTTTGCAGAAGTAGGCACTGCAGATGGGCTTTTAGAGGTTTTTATCCAGGACCCACAGTTCTGGGAAGTTCACTGCTTTGTGACTCATGATGGCATGAGATCACATGCCTTGGGTCCTCCTGCCACCGTTGCTAAGACTGCCATGCTGCCATTATGGACTAATCCTCTAACTGTGAGCTCCCAATAAATTTTTTCCCCCATAAGTTTGTTTGGGTTGATTTTTCTGCTACAGTGAAGACAGCCAACTAATACAAGAGGAGAGACAAGGTGGAGAAAGAGAAATGAAGAGTAGGTAGGGTGGGAGAGGGATGAAGGATCATGATCCTGCAGATGAGGAAGGGAGATCATTAACTGAGGGCCAAATAGAATCAGACCATCTTTTATGACGCTTCCTCTGGCTGGAGTGAATAATGGAGAGCTGAACTAACTAGCCAATTTCATCTCAAACCAGTTCATTTCCAAAGGGCAGGACCACCCTAGCCATGGTGGGATCACCCCTGGTACTATACAATAGGCTCACTGTAGGCTAAAGCAAGAGAAGAGACCACCTAAGGACACTCATTTCCCCACGATGATACCCTCTTTAGTCTTTGGGTGATGAAGGAGTCCTGATAGATTTTCCTTCCTTTTGTTGGCTTCTAGACTAAGCCAAACCCCACATTAGGTGTCATGAAACTAGGGTGTCTATCTGAGGCCTTCAAGAACATAATTGAAGTTTAGACATACCAGGACCACTGCAGCTTGTCCCTGCTCTTCCATGGGCTGAATGTCAAAGGGAGCAGAAAGAGACAGGGAAGGAAAGAGAGGAGGTGATAGCAGAGTGGTGTCAGATCCCAGTCCAGCTATCCATCCCAGGTACTCACTGGCACTCCACTCACATGACAGCCAGCTTTCCCATTGTCCTCATGGCAGAATGAGATACCCAGACATATTTTGCTAAGAAACTTACAAATCAAGTCAGAAGGTAAAGGCGTTATGGGTTGACATTGGACCTGTAGTGAGAAACCAAAATCTGAGGACAATAATCACCCTGTCCAAGATGCCAAAGGCAGCAGGGTCCTCTCAGACCTGCTTGGGCTGGGAAGACCCTTGGAAGCTCCATCGTCCCTGTGGACAGAGGCAGGTCTGGACTGGAAGCCCCACTCTTTGCCTCTGTGTGACTTGGGAGACATTTATCTCTTCAAGCTTCAGCTCTATTATTTGAAAAAGGCCTCATGGAGTGGCTATTATGATGAAATAATAGTATTTAAAGTAAGCCCCTTCCTTTGACTCTAGAGGCCACAGAGATTTGCCTTATGGGGGTTTATATCCTCCCAGGGCAGAGAGCCTGGATTTTCACACACACATTCACCAGGTCTGCCTGCTCAAAGCTCAAAGATGTGAAAAGCAGCTTACCTCAAACTGCCAGAAGTCCTTCTTTCTTACTTTGCCTTCAGGCCCTTTGATGTGGTGACACACGCCAGCAGAAAAATGTAAAAGATTACAATGTTGCCAAAGTTGATTCATGATTTTGGCAGGATTGAACTCAAACATGTCATTCACCACATGCCTGGTGTGTCTCTGGGAGTGGTGTGGGGCACCATTCTCTTGTGACACATGCACTCAGTTGCTGGTGAAAGTTTTGTGAATTGTATTGTTTGAAATGTTGGTGGGAAGTTCATGGCTTAGAACAGTTGTATGCAAAATTCTTTTTCAAAGTAAGACATTCTCCTGTAGTTTAAGTCACCCCTTGGTATATACATTGGGAGTTGCTGTCCAAGCTAGGTTCACTCATGAATGCAGGTGGGCTGAGATGTGAGGGGAAAGTCAGACTACATTGACAAACTCCTGTGAACTGGTAAGCCAGCCAGGGAATAAACAGCTTTTTTGAGTCAGTTTATCCAACAAACAATTGCTAGAAATCCACCCTGTGCCAACTCTGAAGGCACAGAGTCAGAGAGGAGACATGCTTCCTGCCTCCTAGGCACCCACAGCCTGGTTGCCAATACAGGCAGGTACATAGCTGCCCATAGTACAGCATCACAGGTGCCATGACTGTGGTTAGTTCTATTCTCTGGATATTGAACGTCTAATCAACATAGTGAATATCTGGCTTTCCCTTCCCCAAAATGACCCTCACTGGAATTCATGTCTAATATTATAAAAAGTTGCACAATATCATTATGAACTAATTATAAATGGCACTGTCAGTTTGATACACTATTCAGAAATAAATCAGATTATCCCATCAATATATGTCACTATAATAGCAAGAGCTCTGATTAAAATACTTATTTCACTTTCCTTTCTGATTTTTTTACAGTATCAAGATGATTTCATACAGCAAAGCATGAGTGTCCCCCAGTTCCTCTGACCCCTGCCAGATCTTGAGTTATGATGCTGTTCAAAACTCAGGGCAGAATCCATGATGGGGTTTTATAAGAGTCTGAGCTGCTAATCAATATACCCTGGCAGAGCAAGCTTCTTAGGGTCCAGAATTTATTTTCGGGGAGTGGAGTTGAGGAAGTTAAGAAAGATAAGGGGATCTTTGAATGCAAGTTATAGGAATGTGGACTTGGGATCAAAACAAAGAAGAAGCCATTGTAGCCAGAGCCATGCACTACTGGTGGAGATGGTGGGCTTCCTATTATTAACAGAGGCCAACCAGGGGTGGGCTGGGATTTAGCTCAGTTGGTAGAACACTTTCTGCAGTCTCTGAGGTCCTGGGTTCAATTCCAAGCACCTTCGACAGCACCTAACAACAACAACAAACAACAACATCCAGGGGAATGTGATGGTCAGGGGCTCCTAAACTGTGTGGGAGATTGGATCAGATGAGTGTTATGTGGTTAGTGCTAAACCAAAGTCCTAACTCTCCTTAAGCTGATGGAACAAAGCTGGGCTAGCAATGTGGCCTGTCCTGGATTCCACTTTATCTGCTAAGTTGAAGACTTGTCTACTAAGTTGGAGAGATGGAACATGCTCAGAGCCCTGGCTGGCCACTGATGAGGAACCCCAGACCCATGCACTGAGCCTCAAAGGTGAATGAGCACAGTCTTGGAAGTTGACTCTCCACATCCATCAACTCCATCTGATGACTCACAAATTTCTTCACTCCCCAACAATGGAGACCAGAGAGGCTGGTTTGTCTTGTTCTAATTATTATTTAGATGACTATTTGGCTCATTCCTGGGCAAAGCTTAAATCGAGAAAGACCTGTTAATTAATTGAATCAAGATTATATAATCACATTTGGGCATTTAAATGCACAGCAATTATGTCGGAGCCCAAGCATCTTGTATACTAGTAGGGAGATCTAGAAAGTGTCAGGAATGTATACTAATGCATGGAGCCTAACCCCCAAAGTGGAGGGTGGAGCACCACAGGGCACTCCTGTTTCAGTAAGATTGTTGTAATAGTTGTTGCTCTGGGCACATTTGGAGAAGATGCTAGAAATATCTCGAACAAGGATGACACTGATGTTACCCCAGTCTGTGGAACCCATTACATTTGGAACATGTCTCTCTGTAGCATTTGGCTTGGCTTGTAAATGCACCATCAGCATCTACAGGAAGCATTGCAAGGAGGCCTTCCTGGGCCATTCTGGTTGCCAGCATCCCCTCCCCACTCTCCCTCAATAGACATGCTGTAAGGCCTGGTTCCACCTCTTTCTGGTTCCTAGTCTTGGCCCAGTTCTCCTAATCTTGCAGTCATCACATACTAGTCCTCCCTATAAGGAGAAAGGAAAGCAAAAAGATGCAGTGGAAAAGTTGTGGGCAAGTTGATATGGGGACAGGCAAGGTAATGATCAGGAGAAAGGTACTGGGCTTGAGTTGGAAGTGTTTGTCACTAAACTCTGAGACTTAGCCAGGCTAAAAAGCTGTAGAGATAAGCTCCCCATATTGTCTGCCCTCTTCACTTGGAGAGTGATAGACCAGGGCTCTATCCAGTGTTAAGAACTGGCAAGGCAGCCTTGAAAACCTCACAACCAGATGATATCATGATGTCATACACACTTTCTGCTCCTCACATGTTCTCTCTCTCTCTCTCTCTCTCTCTCTCTCTCTCTCTCTCTCTCTCTCTCTCGTGGTGCTGCTATTTGAACCCAGAACCTGGGAAATGGTGGGCCGTCACTCTACCACTGAGCTACACCCTAGATGCGTTGTGTGTATCTCTTACAGGAAATCATCAGGCTGCCTCTGAAGAGGGGCGTTCTAGGGGGAATTTCATCTTCATTGGCCTTCTGGAGGAGAACCTGTGCAGACTCAGAGTTGCAAAAGTCAGGGAGGGGCCCGTCATTGGAGGTGGAGTCCTTGGGTTTCATTGTAAACATGTGGCTGAAATGCATTATATGTGGGCATGTGTGCTCAGGGTGCCTGGTACACAGCCTCTGCCAAAGGACACTGACTTCAGCGAAGTCAATGAGACATTAAGTGGATTGCTTCAAATATACTTTATTAGATCCAGAGAAGACTGACCCTAAACCTGACTCTGGATTATCATTTTCTAGCTAAAAATGATATTAAATAATTCTATCTTGAACTGGAGATCTTGATAGGTACATTTTACTTGGTGTGGTGTCTCAGTCTTTTGAAGCTCAGTTATCTTTATTCCAGGTCAGCCCTTCACCCCCTTCATCCCAGGGCATCCCTGGGAAAGACAAGGCCAGGGCATCTGGCAGGGCTGGCAGGGCTATTAAGTTTAGGTGGGCATGTGGGTGTTAGAACAACAGAGTGGGGCTGAAAAAACATTCCAGACCAGCCTTTCCACAGCAGGAACTCAACCCCCAGGAATTACCAAATATAAGGGCATGAGCCTCCTGCTCTCAGGGGAAATTCATGGTAAAGGCCACTCCTGCTGTGCGTCAGAATTCAGGGAATAGGGAAGCTCATCCTGGCCCAGCTCCTTCACTGGATGGACTTCTGCAAACAATACTCTGGCACTAGGGCACATGAAGAGGGAAGAAAACACCATCCTTGCCCTGGAGCTCTGTGATGGTGACTGTAAACTTCCAAGGATGCCTGGAGATCTGAATTGTAGCCTACAACTGTGGCTGAAAGATAAGTGTCAAGTTTAAACTTCTTTGCATCATTCACCCACAGGGCTCTCACCAGAAACTGTTGCAAAATGACACAGATCCTCATGGGGCCCTTGCTTGCTGCCTATGACCCTTCCAAGAGTGACTCTTGACACAGAACCATAGAGACAGGTGAAGCTTTTCTCCAGTGCTGTCATTGGGAATTCTAAACTTCCCAGAAGGGAGAGGCTGATTTCCCAGTGGGTCTCCCTCCTTATGGTCTCAGAACTGTGGGCAGAGAAAGAAGCCTTAGAATGGTGAGCACCCTAAAATGGAGAGAGAAATGCTTTTCCAGTTGTGAAATCTGGCCCCTGTTATTTGCAAAGTACATGAGGCTGCTTCAGTTTCTCAAACTGGAGGTGGCCAATCCTGAGTTCAAAATGTCTAAGTGATTGTTTAGGAACAGTTGTTTAAAACCAACTTAGGGAAGAATGTGCCAAAAGCTGTACCACCCTGGTGTCCAATCTCATCAGATCTTAGAAGCTAAGCAGGCTCGAGCCTGGTTAGTGCTTGGATGGGAGACCGTCTGGAAATATCTGGTGCTGTAGGCTTGGCAGAAGGACCTGGCAGCCATCGAAAACCCTGTGAATAGCAGAGAAGTACTCACAATATTGCACAGTTTGGCACAGTGTTTGGTAGTGTTATGTCTGTGGTACATAGGGTCTCTGAGTTGGACGCAATTTGATGGCATCTAACAACATCAACAAAGGAGAATATTAGGGTTATGAGTCTGTGCTCACTTTACCAACAGTGTTCTGCCTCTCTCATGGCCACTTTCAACTTTCTTTAAGCTATGCTACACACTTGTTTTATAAAAATAAATTTCAACAGAATGAAATCTTACAGAGTTTGTTTTCTGACCACAGTGGAATTAAATTAGGCATCAGTAAAAAACTATTTAGGTAACTGCACACATTTGGAAATTAAATAATCCTCTTGTAAATACTATGGATCAAGGAAGAAATTTTAAGAGAAATTCGAAAATATTCTAGGCTGGGGTTGTAGCTCAGTGGTAAAGCATTTGCCTAGTATGTCCAAGACTCTGGGTTTCAAAAGAACAAAGAAGAAGAAAGAAAGGAAGGAAGAAAGAAAGAAAGGAAAGAAAGAGAGATATTGGGGGGGGGGGAATGTCTAAGTAGTTGTTTGGGAACAGTTGTTTAAAACCAACTTAGGGGAGAATGTGCTCGACCCTGCTTAGCTTCTAAGATCTGATGACATTGGACACCAGGGCGGTACAGCTTTTGGCACATTCTCCCCTAAGTTGTTTTTAAACAACTGTTCCCCAACAACCACTTAGACATTTTGGACTCTCAGAGAGAGAAAGAAGCAAGCAACAAATATTCTAATTGAATAATAGTAAAAATTCAATGTTACATTTCAAAATTGGTGGGGTGCAGGTAAATAGTGCTTAGGGAGAAATATAGCTTTAATTTGATAATATTAGAAGAGAAGAAAGGTTTAAAATTATTTATCCAACACATTTTTCCAACTTAAAAATATGGAAAAAGCCAAGGAAATTAAATGCAAAGAAAGCAGAAGAAATAAATATAAAATCAAAAATCAAAATATTGGAAAAATAAGCTATAGGGATTTTTAACAAAGTGAAAAATTTGTTCTTTGAAAAGTTTCATGAAATTGGTAAGCCCATAGAAAGACTGAGCAATAAAAAGAGAAAATAAAAATTACTAATATAACAATTAAAAGTAAGGTATCATTACTAATCTTACATGTACTACCATAGTAATAGGGACATGCTATGAATAATTATATACCAATAAAATTGGTAATTTAGGTGAAATGAGGAAGTTGTTTGGAAAACACAGCTTATAAAAATCAACACAGGAAGAAATAGAAAAGTCAAAATTACCCATATTTTAAAAAGAAATGTAATTAATTACCAAAATTCCCTATAAAGAAAACTCCATGTGTAGATGATTTCACTTGTGAACTCTGTTATATGTTTAAGAGAAAAAATATAAATCTTGCATGAACTCTTTCAAAAAGAGGTAAGGGAAAAATTCCTAACTCATAAGGTTAGCATAACCCTCATATCAAGACCTGACAAAGACATTCAAAGAAATGAAAATGAAGCTGGGCCTGGTGGCGAACGCCTGTAATCCCAGCGGTTTGGGAGGTGGAGCCAGGAGGATGGCAAGTTCGAGACCAGAGGAAGTCTATGTAACTTAGCAAGACCCTGTCTCAGAAAGTAAGGAAAAAAATAAAAGGGCTAGAGGTGCAGCTCAGTGTTCCAGCACTTGCAAAGCATGCAGGAGTGAGGCTCCGGGATCAACCCCCAATACCACACACACACACACACACACACAAAAAAAAAAAAAAAAAAAAAAAAAAAAAAAAAAAAAAAAAAAAAAAAAAAAAAAAAAAAAAAAAAAAAAAAAAAAAAAAAAAAATGAAATGAAAATGACAGACGGCCATGCCTGTGAACATTGACACAAACACCCTTAACAAAGTAGCAACAGGTGGAATTCAGCAATGCATAAAAATGATAATACATGAGCCAGGTGCGGTGGTACACACCTGTAATGCCAGCTGCTCGGGAGGCGGAGGCAGGAGGATCACAAGTTAGAGACCAGAAGCAGTCTGGGTAACTTAGTGAGACCCTGTCTCAAAATGTAAAAAAAAAAAAAAAAAAAAAAAAAAAAAAAAAAGATAATACATCATGACCAAATGGGTTTATGTTAGGAATATAAAGTTGATTTAACATGTAAAAAATTAATATAATTCAAAATAATTACATAATAAAGGAGAAACACTGTACGTAAGGTCAGTGAAAACATGTGACAAAATTTGGTGCCCACTCATGATAAAAACTCTCAAACATCTGGAAATAAGTCAATTTGATAAAGTACATCAATGAAAACTCTATAGTTAACATGCATCAGTAAACATGATGATGACATGTGGGATATTTCACTTCTAAAATTAGGAAAAAGGAAAGGTTGTCCACTTCTAGAACTTCTATTCAGCCTTATAACTGGAGGTCTTAGCCAGTGCAACTACCTAAGAAAATAAAAAGGATTAAAGATGGGAAATAAATAAGCCATCTTTATTTGCAGTAAACAGGATTGTTTACATAAATATTCCTAAAGATAGAGGACCAACATACAAAAATAGATTACATTTCTACATAATAGCAAAAAAAATTGTAAAATAAACTTCAACAACATAAAAAACTTAGCAATTAGTTTAGTAAAATATGTATAATAAAAATACATTTTGAGGATGGAGATGTAGCTTAGTGATCAAGTGCTTGCCTAGCACGTGTGAGGCCCTGGGTTGGATCCCCAAAACCATAAAACAACAGCAAAAACCTCACATTTTTTGCATTAAAAAGTACAAAAGATTCCTGAGAGAATTTAAGGAAGATCTACAGAATGAAGCCCCCACATGTTAGTCAATTTGCTGTACTGTGGGGGCTTGCATGTTGCTGTGATGCTGAAAGCTATGCTACTATAATTACAGATACCAGCAGGGTCACCCATGGTGGACAAGATTCAACTGAACTCCCAGCCTAAGACAGACTAGGGAGTAGGACCTGGCAGCCCACTCCCTAAACAATTAGCCATTGAAAATCCTATGAATAGCAGATAAACACTGTCAGATATAGTGCCAAAAAATGAGTCCCCCATGTTGGAAGACACTCAAAAGACTACTCAGGAACAATTGCCTCCTCAAAGTAGAGTCTACCTTAATGAGTAAAGCCCTAGGGATCTCCATTTGCTGATATGGTATGATGCAAAAGGAGGAGGAAGAACTGTAAATATCCATTAATAATAGGAATGTGAAATGTACATATTATGTATATAGGAAAATTAGAAATCATCAAAAAGGAAATGGAGCACATAAACATTGACATTCTAGGCATCAGTGAGCTAAAATGCACTGGCATGGGCTGCTTTGAATGAGATAATCATATGGTATACTATGCTAGAAATGATGAATTAAAGAGAAATGTGGTTGCATTCATCATCAAAAAAGACATCTAGAGATTTTTCCAGAAGTATGATGCTGTCAGTGATAGAATAATATCCATATGCCTACAAGGAAGGCCAGTTAATATGACTAATATTCAAATTTACACAGTTTCAAACTGAAATTGAAGAAAACTAGAACAAGTGTATAAAAGCCAAGGCATAACCTTGAGTATATGCCACCTGAGTTCAGAAAGCACTTCAAGAACAGGTTTAATGCATTAGAAACTAATGACAGAAGCCCAGATGAGTTGAGGCATGACATCAAAGACATCATTCATGAGGAAAGCAAAAGGTTATTAAAAAGCAAAAAAAAAAAAAAAAAAAAGGAAAGAAAAGACCAAATTACATGTCAAAAGAGACTCTGAAACTTGTTCTTGAATGTTGAGCAGCTAAACTAAAAGGAAGACATGATGAGGAACTAAACAGAAGTTAAGGAACTAAACAGAAGATTTCAAAGGACAGCTTAAGAAGACAAAATCAAATATTGTAATGGTGTGCAAAGAGCTGGAGACAGAAAACCAAAAGGCAAGAACATATTCTGTTTTTCTCAAGCTTAAGGAATTAAAGAAAAAACTCAAGCCTCAAGTGTGGCAATAGTGAAGGACTCTACAGAGAAAATATTAAATGACACAGGAAACATCAAAAGAAGATGGAAGGACTACACAGATGCATTATACAAAAAAGAATTGGTGGATGACCACCCATTTCAAGAGGTTGCATATTATCAGGAACCAATGGCATTGGAGGATAAAATGGAAGTTACCTTGAATAAAATGGTGAAACACAAGGTTCCAGGAATGGATGGAATACCAATGGAGACATTTCAAAAAACAGATGCAGCACTGGAGTGCTAACCTGTTTATGTCAAGAGATTTGGAAAACAGCTACCTGGCCAATTGACTGGAAGGGATCCATTTGTGCCTATTCCCAAGAAAGGGATCCAACTGAATGTGGAAACTATCCAACAGTATCATTAATATCACACGCAAGTAAAATTTTACTAAAGATCATTCAAAAGCAACAAATAAAGCAGTATATAGGAAGGGAACAGCCAGAAAATCAAGCTGGATTGAGAAGAGGGCGGGGAACCAGGCACATCACTGCTGATGTCAGATAGATACTAGCTGAAAGCAAAGAATACTTGAAAGTGTCTATCTATGTTTTGTTGACTATGCAGAGGCATTAGACCTTGTGGAGCATAACAAATTATGGATAACACTGTGAAGAATGGGAATGCCAGATCACCTAATTGTACTCATGAGGAATCTGTACATGGAACAGAACAAGGCAGAACAAGGAAATAGTGCTTGGTTTAAAGTTGAGAAAGGTGTGTGTCAAGGGCTATATCCTTTCACCAAACCACTTCAGTTTCTATGCTGAGCAAATAATCCAAGAAGCTGCACTTTATAAAGAAGAACACAGCACCATGATTGGAAGAAGACTCATTAACAACCTGCATTATGTGGATAATACAACTCTGCTTGTTGAAATAAAGAGGATTTGAAGCATTTACTGATGAAGAACAAAGAACACAGTCCTCAGTATGGATTGAGACTCAACGTCAACAAAATAAAAATCTTTACAACTAGGCCAGTAGGCAATTTCATGATAAATGGAGAAAAGATTGAGGTTGTCCAAGATTTTGCTTTACTTGGTTCTACAATCAACACCCACGGAAGCAGCAGTCAAGAAATCAAAAGACACATTGCATTTGGAAAAGCTGTTGCAAAAGACCTCTTTAGAGTAGTGAAAAGTAAAGACATCCCATTGAAGATGAATGTGAGCTTGACTTATACCATGGTATTTTCAGTCGCATCATATGGTTGTGGAAGCTGGACATTGAATAAAGAAGACAGGAAAAGAATTGATGCTTTTGAATTAAGGTGCTGGAGACGAATACTGAATATACCATGGACTGCCAAAAGAACCAACAGATCTGTCCTAGAAGTGCAACCAGAGTGCTCCTTGGAAGCAAGGATGACTAGACTGCATCTTATGTAGTTTGGACATGTAGTCGGGAGGAACCAATCCCTGGAGAAGGACATCATGTTTGGGAGAGTGGCAGGTACATGAAGAAAAGGAAAACCTTCAACTAGATGGATTGACACATTGTCTGCAACAATGGGCTTAAACATCAATAAGATCATGTACCTGGCACACAATAGGGGAATGTTCCATTCTGATAGAGTCACTATGAGTCGGATCTGACTTGATAGCACCTAACAACAACAACAACAACAACAACAACAACAACAACAACAACAACACAGAATGAAGAGATACATGTCATGTATTATAAGAGTCAATAATGCCATATTGTCAACTTTATTTGAAATGACTTTAGGTTTCAATACAATTTTAATTACAATCCTAATAGACTTTTGTAGAAATTGACAGATTAGGCCTATGATTTAAAAATTTGTTTCTGTCAGTATGTTGCTCATGCTTGCCTCAGACTCTATCCTCTTTCCTTAGCCTCCAGAGTAGCTAGGATTACACATTCGCCACCATACCTGTCCTGTGCTTATAATTTAAAGGGAAACACAATGGGCCTAGAGTAACCAAACAATCTTGGGGAAAACAACAAAAAACAAAAACAAATCTGGAAGATTCATACAATCTGATATCAATACCTATTATGAAGCTATTATAACCATGGTAGGGTGTTAATTTAGGTAAGAATACACAAATAGATCAACTGAACAGAATAGAGCATGTGTGTGTGTGTATGTGTGTGTGTGTGTGTGTGTGTGTGTGATTTTTGAAAGAAACATGAAGGATTTTCAAGGAGGAAAGAAAATCTTTTCACCAAGTGGTTCTGGAATAACTGGATAAACTAAATTGTATAAAATGAACTCCAATTGCTACTCATACTCTACACTATACACAAAATTTAATTCAAGGTAGAAATTAGACTTATGTGTAAAAGCTAAAATTTTTTTAGTTTTAAGACAAAACATAGGAGAATATTTTCTTGACATTGGGCAAAATTTTCTTACAATAAGACAAAGAAAATAGTCATTAAAGAAAAAAGAAGAAATTAGACTTCATCAAAATTAAAATCTGATCATTAAAAGAAACTATTAAGAAAATAGATAGACAAGGTACCATGTAGGAGAATATTTGCAGTGCATGTATCTGACAAAGAACTTGTAACTGGAATATGTGAAGAACTCTTATATATCAGTAACAAAAATGCAAACAGCCCAAAATTTAAAAGATGGGCAAAAGATTTGAACAGACAATTCATGAGAAAAGATATATGAATGGCAAATAAACATATGACAATATGCTCACTATTACTAGTCTTTAGGGAAATACATATATTAGCATCGTGATAACATTTCAAACCCACTCCCATGGCTAAAACTGAAAGCCCCAATTATGGAGCAACTGGATCTCTTTCACATTGCTGGTGGTAAAAATGGCAGAACTACCTCAGTAAAACATTTAAGGACTTCTCATAGTTAAACAAGACAGACCATGTTGGCATCATTGTTGTTGGGTGCCATTTAGTTGCGTCCGACTCATAGCAACCCTGTGTACAACAGAACAAAACATTCCAAGACACTGTGCCAAGCCCGGCACTGTGCCATGCCCAGCACAGTGCCATGTCCAACACTATGTCAGTGCTTCTCTACTATTCACAGAGTTTTCAGTGGCTGGTGTTTTGGGAGTGGGCTACCAAATCCTTCTCCCATTTTTGCAGTGCTGGAAATCAAACCCAGGGCTTCAGAATCTGCAGAGCAAGCACTCTATCAACTGAGCTAAACCCTGGCCCAGACCTACCATATGACCCAGTAAATCCCCTCATAATTATTTACCCCAGAAAAATGAGAGTATATATCTAAAAGGAATTGTGTGACAACACTTACAGCCTTATTCAGAATGGCCCCCAACTTGGAAACAACCCAAATACCTATCAAAAGGATTGGTAAACAATTGTGATATATTTATACAATGAAATGCTACCTAGCAATCTCCTCCCCCCATATACACATATTAAATTTGTTTTTATTCATATACATATATATACACACAGATATATATATGATACCAAAAAGTGTATACACATTTTAAGTATTAAAATTATAATAATATATACTGATAACAAAGGGCTGGGATTTAGCTCAGTGGGTAGAGCTCTGCATTGCAGTCTCTGAGGTCCCGAGTTTGATTCCCAGTACCGCAAAAATGGGAGAAGGGCCTGGCAATCCACTCCCAAGTCAATCCCGAAACAGTCAGCCATTGAAAACCCTATGAGGGTCGCTATGAGTCGGATACCGACTCGACGGCACCTAACAACAACAACAACTGATAACAAAAGATAAATACAAACTCGAATATGACTTCTGCAGTTATAAAAGGTACTCAAAGTGGTTACCATTACAGTTCAATTCAACTTTGAAAAGCAATACATAGATGGAATCTCTTTAAATGTGTATACATTTTTGGCAGTCCTAGTATATATGTATGTGTGTGTATGTGTATATGTGTGTGTGTGTGTGTGTGTGTGTGTGTGTGTGTGTGTGTGTGTGTGTATGGAAACCTCTAAATTCACACTGATGACTACAATTCCAATCCAACCACCACAATTTTCACTTTTCTCTCTTTCCAGACTTGTACCTCCTTTCTCTGACAGTGGCATTCACACCCTTAGTATATTTATTTAGTTGCTCAATTCTCCTCAATGTTATCAGCTTTCCATCTACAGCCATCCTCTTCCCCACCTGGGTGCTCAGCTTCTGACACTCACGTTGGTCTGTTCCTCTGTGTGGACATTCTCTTACTCACTGAGGCTTGCACACACTCCTCCTGGCCTCTGAGGGTCCCCCACTGCCAACACCTATCTTGCTCAGCACTTCTTATGTCTTTAGGATAAAAGGATTCAGGAAGGAAAGGGAAGAGGCCAGAAAAGGAAAAGGAAATGATGATTTTAATGTGGTTATTATGATTATTTTACAACTTAAGCTCATTCTTTTTCCTTTAAATCATGTCCTGGGGACCTCAACTTTTACAACCAAGAAGGAAAAAAAAACACAAGGCATATTCTTAGCTGGAAAAGCAACTCTGTCTGTAAGAGAAATCCTCTCATTCTTCTAAGAACATTTATTCAGACAGTTTATAACAGTATTTTTCTTTCCTTGTCAGTAATATCAATAAAGTCTTTTTGTTGTTCTTAATGATAGGCACATGTCTTATCTGCTGTAGATCCTCTGAGCTACTGGTAGGTGGCTCTGTTTCCACAGTGGGGCAGGTGATGAAGCCATTAGCTGAGATGATGGAGATGGGTCCCTGAGGACACAGGACACTTGAGCGTGGACATGGTAGAAAATGAGACAGCCAGGGACAAGGAAAGGGATCTGTGAATAGAGCTAGACCCACATTCCCTAGGGTGTCCTCTAAGACTCTAGCTGTATTATGCATTTTCAATTAACTCCACAAAGCAGTCCCTGCTCCCAGGATGCTGTGGACTCCTGATGCATCTCATCTGGGGAATAATGGCCCCAGCTCACCTGTGGCGGTAGCTTAGGGGCAAGTGTGGCTGGTGTTGTGGGATGAGGGGAAAACAGGTCTTTCTTTCTTCTGGAGTCAATTAGAAAAGAGTGTAGCCTCTAGATTTGGAAGGTCTGGGCTTGGATCTTTAATATGTACTAGCTTTGTGACTTTGACCAAGTGATTTAATAATCTATGCTTTGGCTTCCTCTATAGGAATAATCATAATGCCTTTTAGTTATGAAGGTTAAATATATTAATGTATATGAAGCATTTTAAAACTATTCCAGACACATAAGTGCTCAAGAAAGTTAGCTGTTATTATGAGATTTTATTCTAGTTTTACCCTAATTGACCTTGAAAGAGGCAGAGAAAAGTCTGCCTGAAGCTGTGATGGGCCAATTACTCATGAAAAGGCTCTAAAGTCACTTACCTTTTCAATCAGCCAATATAGATTTCTCTCAAGCAAGTGTACTATAAATTATCTGCCAGAGATAAAGAAGGAAAAGCTTAAACTCACTTCTAAGGACTAATCCTGTTGCCTTGGCAACCCTTAAGATGTTCATAGAAGCTGGGCGTGGTGCCACACGCCTATAATCCCAACGCTTGTGTGTCACAAGCTGGAGAATCATCAGCTTGAGTCCAGCCTGGGCTATGTAATGCTTTGAAAAACAAAAGAAAACAAAAACCTCATAGCTCTTCATCAAGGCTCCAGAAAGTCAGTTCTGAGTTGCTTGAAAGCAGTCAACACTATGCCCAATTCCTCCGGCACACCCGCCTTTGTCATCTTATTGTTTTGCAAATTCACGTCTCGTATTAGTCAGGATTCTTCCAGGGTCAACTGACAGAAACACCAACAAAAATTGCTTTAGCCAAATAGGGCATTCATTTTATCACACATACCTGAAAAGTCTGATTTAGTTCAGTTGGTAGAGCACTGCTCTGCAGTCTCTGAGGTCCCAGGTTTGATTCCCAGCACCCCAAAAATGGGAGAAGGACATGGCAATCCACTCCTGAGGTAAACCAAAACAATTAGCCACTGAAAACCCTATGTGGGTGGCTCTGAGTCAGACACCCAACAACAACAACAACAACCGGAAAAGTCAGAGGGTAGATGATGTAGATTTTCTGTCAGAGCTGGATCCAGTGACCCATGGGAGGCCATCAGCCCTCAGTTTTTCCACAGCCTTGGTTCTTTTTGTGCTTCCTGTTGTCTTTCTGTAGGCAGGCTCACTTTGCCTAGTGGCTTCTGTAGCTACACACAGGCTCCTTACCTCAAATCCTACAGAGAAAAAGACCTTCTCTTGGTCATTCCAGCAAACATCCTAGAGTTAACTCTGAATTTTACAAATTTGGGCTCCAAGTCTATCCCTGAACCAGTGCTATGAATAGAGGATGAAATACACGGATTGGCCAGCCAGGCTGAGATTTTCACCTTGCAGAAAGAAGCCAACAGGCGTGCTCCATATGTGACTATACCCAGGCACAGCCCATTATGGCCATTGCACCTAGCAGCCCTGCCCAGTACCACAAGCTGGGTTTCTGGACAGAAACAGCAGATTTTCAGATAAAGGTCTCCTTTGGCCCAGCCTGCAAAGGCCTTTATCAGATGAGCCTCACCCCCATGCAGACGGAGAGGGTACAAGGAACAAAAGTCTCTCAATCCTTTACTCTGCGATGTGAAGACAGAAGCCTCCCACAGTTGTTTCTCCCCTAAGAACATAAGCATGTGTGCAGCAAACAGTGTCAGGGCCCCCAAAATACTTAACTGGGCCTCCCCACCGTGTGAACACCGGCCAGGCTGCCAAATGCATGCTGCTCTCTCTAGCCATGGAGTCTGTACCATCTGTGCACGGTTGGCAGAAGTTCCAGAGAATTAACACCCTCTGGTCCCCAGAGCAGCCCTCCACTTATGATTGAAACAGTTCTGGAATAACTCTGGGGTGACTGTCCTGCATTGCCTCCAGAGTCCTGCAGTGGGATTAGCCCCAGGTTCCCTATGTTGTAATTGGCTTGACAATGTGCCCTTCACTGACAGCTTTGCCCTCCCCACTTCTGTGTGGGTGCTGCCTTTGGTCACCTTCCAGAGAAGCTGCTTGCATTTGAATCTCTGTCTCAGAGTCTCCTTCAGGGACTCTCAGCTGGAGCTGAGACAAAGTCCCTCTTTCTATGAGTGTGCATGAGTGTACAAGTGTGTAACATGCATGTGTGCTCACCCTTCCAGAAAGGTCATGCTTTCTTTTGTCTGTCCAGTTCCTCTCTTTCCTCTGGGAAAAATGCTTCCATCATATGGGATGCCCATCTCCCTTCCCCAAGAACCATTGCTTCCACATACAGGCTGTCCTTCACATGATTCTGCTGTCTTGGCTCCAATGTCTGGTGTAGAACATAAGCAGATAACCCAAGAAGGATCAATCAGAATATTTCCTGAGAATTTCCAAACTGAAATGAAGAGAAAAGGGCCAGAACCTGTTAGGACTCACTTGCCAAGAGTTGTTGTTGCTGTTAGGCGCCATCGAATCAGGTCTGACTCATAGGGTCTGATCCTCATAGGGTTTTCAACGGCTGATTGTTTTGAGTGAACTGCCATGTCCTTCTCCCATTTTTGTGGTGCTGGGGATCGAACCTGAGTCTTCAGAGAGTGCAGAGCAGTGCTCTACCAACTGAGCCAAACCCCAGTCTTGCCAAGAGTAACCAGACCTTTGTAAGAAGGATACCTGTGAGTCTGGACTCGTATTCGGGTCTGGGAGGTCTCCAGTGATGCCACACAGGGCAGTGACAGGTACTCTTGCAAGCCACCCTGCCACAAGTGGGCACTTCATCCATGGAGTCACATTGCCAGGGTGTGGATATCAGCGTGCTGGCTATGCACTTCTGCCATGCTCATTACAGTGCACAGCACACCCCAGGCCCTGGGCGGACACTTTATGTTTATGAGCACATGACTGTGGACAACGATATGTTTAAGCCAAACAGTTGAGTGAACTTAGGGAACTTCCTCTTCAGGTCCCTGACCCAAGAGTAGCCAGCCAGGCCAGTACTGTCAGGACCACACTTTTCTCCTGGTCCACATACCAGAGAGAACAAATTGTTGGGTGTGCACAAAAACACATAGGGTGTTGTGACCAAATATAGCCATCATAGAAAAGCAAAGTGACCATATGAATAAAAATTCCTAACAATGGGCTCTCACTCCTGAAATTTTATCCTTAAGAAAAAATTCGCACAAATAAAGGAGTTCATCAAGGTGATGTGAATGAGAAAAGAACTTTCCAGGGAAGCAATTACTTTTTCTTTTTTGCAGTGCTGGTGATCCAACCCAGGGCCACATACATGTTAGGCAAGTGCTCTACCACTGAGCCATATCCTCAGCACCAGCAGCTTTAACCAAAGTATAACAGACAAAAAGCTGTGCAGATCAGGGATGAGCTGTCATGTCTTTCCATGGTAAACCCACCTGAGTCACTACCACACAGATCAAGACATACAACACTGAACTCCAGAAGTTTCCCAGTGTCCCCTCCCAGTCATTTCTCCCAAAGATAACTACTATGTTAACATCTATCATCATACATTAATTTTGCCTGCTTGGAACTTTTTATAAAGAGATCACAGAGTACATATCATTTTATGTATAACATCCTTCACCCTACATTATGTCCATGTGCTGCAATCATGATGTCATGTGTAGAACAATTTGTTCATTTTTATTGCTAATAATCCATCAAATGGTGCTACTATAATTGATAGTTGTTGTTGTTGTTGTTGTTGTTAGGTGCCATCGAGTCAGTATCTGACTCATAGCGACCCTCTGTACAACAGGGGAAACACTATTGTCAGTGCTTCTCTGCTGTTCATAGGGTTTTCAATGGCAGGTTGATTTTTGGGAGGGGGTTGCCAGGTCCTTCTCCCAAGCCTACAGCTTCTGGTGTTCCCAGGCGGTCTCCCATCCAGGTACTAACTAGGCCCGACCCTGCTTAGCTTCCGAGATCTGACGGGATCAGATGCCACAGGGCTACGGCTGCAGGCATAATTGATTAGTGTATCCAAATATTTGTTGAAGTTATTCCTTTCCTGGTTTAAAGTGGACAGACCAGAAGTACTTTATAGGCATAGAGACAGAGAAAAGCTTGAAGAATTTCACTGTTAGAAATTCATAAAAATACAGGGGATATTTTAAAATCTCAGGAGCTTTGGAGTTCTGGGGAAACTTTATTCAACTCTTCAAGGAGATGGGAGGGCTCTGGTTATGCTGCTTCTGTGGCAGGCACTCTGCTAAGCATTTCAGCCTCTCCACTTAATCCTTATAACAATTTCTCAACTTCGCATAATTCTTATAATAATCCCTCCGGGCATGATTACCCCTATTTTAGAGATGAGGAAACCAAGTTTTGGTGAGAGTAAATGACTTTCCCTACAATTGCAACAGACATATAGAAATATGAGGAATTATAATTAGAAGTAAAAAAATTTGAATAAATTTGTAGATTAGCTTGACAATTATGAATTCAAAGACTAGAAGGAAGCAGGTGTGGTGGTGCATTCTTTTAATCCCAGCACTCAGGAGGCTGAGGCAGGAGGATTGAGAGTTAAAGGCCAATCTGGACTACATAGCATGACTACCTAAAAAACAAATGAATAACAACCATAAATAAATAATAATAAATAAATAACAACCATAACAACCAAAACAACAACAAAACAACAAAAAACAAAACAAAACAAAAACCCTATAAGAAATTGAAATACACACACACACACAATTAAAAAACACAATTAAAAAACAAAGTTCTGTTCAGGATTAGTGAAAGTATGTTGTTGTTGTTGTTAGGTACCATTGAGTCAGTGTCCAACACATAGTGACCCTACATACAACAAGTGAAACAGTACTGTTAGTGCTTCTCTCCTATTCATAGGGTTTTCAATGGCTAATTGTGTTTTGAGAGTGGGTTGATGGGTCCTTCTCTCAAGCCTACAGCACCTGGTGCTCCCAGGCGGTCTCCCATACAAGTACTAACCA